>ML429880.1:5386-50081 GCA_005239525.1 Nicotiana knightiana
AAAAGGTTTCTATATGATGAAGTGTTCACCCTATTGGTGGTTCAGAAGTTATGATGGAATTCTTGTGCTACCTCATATTGGCATGTTAGGTGCGGTAAGCAGTATGTAACTGGGAGTAAGAATCGAGATTGCGGTTCGGTGTTAATAATGATGTCATGATCTCGAAAGAGCAAGAAAAGTGATTTGAAAGTTCAGAATAAGCTGGTGTTATCTTCAGTGTAACCTGAGATTGATATTCGATGGAAGAGGCTTTGTACCCTGGTTATGGGTTCTTTATTTGTCTTACATCGTAGTATGGCCAGAGGTGGATGGGCAGACTTGTTGCCTTGTGTGGAAGGTCATGGAAGCATGACCGCGAAAAGATTGTNTTAGGAAGCAAATCAGCTCCGAATATATATCTTCTTATGTAAATTTTATGTGTGGATCGGGTGGCATGTCGCCACGGGTATGTCATTCGGATCGGGTTGCACGCTGCAACAGTGTGGAGTAAGGTTCATACATATTTATTTTTCTTATGTTTTACTTCTTATTTTTCTGAGAAAAATTCATATTAGTTACGTGAGTTGAATAGTCCCTTCCTGAGTCTTTTCTTATTATCATGTTCGAGTTATAGCCTATTAGCACGATGTGGTATCATGTGAGGATGTTGGTCATGTTTGGGGTGATTTGTTGTCTGAGCAGTTCGTACTGGGTGAGGCGAGACTATCGNATTCAGTTGATTATAGATTATGGGGTGTTTGTCCCGGTGATGATGGTTGTTCTCGCGTATTATGAGAGAAAGTGGGTTAATATGGACCCAGGTAAAAGCTATTAGCTTAGTTGGTGCGATCAAGGTAGACTCGATTTTGTGGATGGATTTAAATATGATTATGGGCTCCGTATGAGCCAGGCATGTTCATTTCAGTAGAGCGCTTTTCATGGAAAGGTATTAGAACAGCGGATGTTGTTACGTCTTCGTCAAATTCATGTGTTACTATGATTGTGCCGTGTGAGTTGTGAAACGGCTTGATAATTTCCTATGTGTTGAGGTCCCGTGTAGTNTTGTCTGAGCAGTTCGTACTGGGTGAGGCGAGACTATCGGATCAGGGATCAGTGCGATAAGGTTATGTGTAGTGTATATTAAAGAAGAAATACCATTATTCAGGTTCATAATGAGGTGATGATTCCAGTCAAGATAAGGAATTCAATGATTTGTTAACTCTGTAGTTGGGTATGAATTTCTGCACATTTCCTCCGTTGTGGTGGTATCGTCAGCATTACAGCAGGATGTATGTATATATATCATGAGGTGTATCGGGAGCATCAGATTCGTGGAACTTTGGCTATTAAGGTTCAGGGAGCGTCATTGTGGTTAGAGGGTGAATTTTGCAATGCATATTGCTAATTCAGCAAAGGTATGCAGTCATGTTCTTGTATATCGTGTGGTGGTTGATACGGTGCCTGTCAGAGAATTTCAAGTGTTGGAACTAGGTTCTAAGCTTATTATATGGATAAAAGAAGAAATCTTCAAATTTGATCAAGCTAATGTACTCAACTGGGTTGTGGTAGCACGGGCAGGTTCTCGAGGTGTTAAACAGTGATTTCAGATAACTCCAGAGCAGTTCTTAGCACGTTCGAGGACGAACGTCTGTTTAAGTGGGGGAGAATGTAACGACTCGACCGGTCATTTTGAGCTCTAGCGCGTCGTTCAGCGGTCTGAAGTCGTGAGCAGCTCCATTTCAAGTATAATGACTTGTAGGTGTGTTCGGAATTGAATTTCGGAAAGTTTAGAGTTGATTTGGAAAAAAAATCTCATTTCAGAAGCCTTAAGTTTGAAGAATCAACTAAGATTGGAATTTTGAGAAAACGACCTCTGAATCAGGATTTGAAGGTTACAGCAGGTTTGTATGATGATTTCGGACTTGGGCGTATGTCCGGATCGGGTTTTGGATCGGCGTATATTATAGAAGTTAGCATTTTAGAAGAATTTCATAGATTTGGGCTTGAAGTGCATTTCAGTGCTGTTGATGTCCGTTTGGGATTGTGAGTTTGGGAATAACTTCGTATGGTGATTATGGATTTGGGTACGCGATCAGAAGTAAATTCGGATGCCCGGAGGTCATTTTGAAGTCATTCGGCTTAAGATAGAAATTTGAAGGTTTTTGAGAAATCCGACCGGAAGTGGAAGTTTTGATATCGAGGTCGGAATGCGATTCTGGAAGTTGGAGCAGGTCTCTAATGTCGAATATGACTTGTGTGCAAAATTTGCGGTCAATCGGACGTGATTTGATAGGTTTCGGCATCGGATGTAGAAGTTGGAAATTTCTAAGTTCATAAAGTTGGGATTTGGGTGCGATTCGTGGTTTCGATGTTGTTTGATGTGATTTGAGGCCTCGAGCAAGTCCGCATTATGTTTTGGAACAGGTTGGTATAATTGGACGGGGTCCCGGGGGCCTCGGGTGGATTCCGACTGGTTAATGGATCAAGTTTGGGAGTTTGAAGAAGGCTGAGGTTGTTGTCATCTGGTGTGAACGCACCTGCGAGGATTTGGCCGCAGGTGCGGCTCTGGCACCGCAGCTGCGAAGGATGACTGGTCTGGCTGGGAGCGCAGGTGCGATGGCATTTCCGCACCTGCGAAGACGCGGATGCGGACAGTGGGCGCAAGTGCGATTATTGGGCTGGAGTTGAGGCAACCGCAGGTGCGGGAGATTGGTCGCACATGCGGGAGCGCAGGTGCGGTGGTAGGACCGCAGGTGCGGAATCGAGGCTGGGCAGAATGTTTTAAAACCGAGAATTTGTGGCCATTTCTTCATTTCTTCTTTGGTTTGGTCGATTTTGGAGGAGCTTCAAGAGAGGATTTCTTCATGGAACGTCAAGGTAAGTAACTCCTTCATTTTTCTAAGTTAAATACAAGATTATATGCATGGATTAGGCATGGAAATTGATTGGAAATTTTGGAGAATCTTAAAGAAACCTAGAAATGGTAATTTGGATTTTTAGCCACGAAATTGAGAATGGAATGTAGAGTAAATTGTATATTTGAACTAGTAAAGCTATGGGTAGAATATATCATTGAGAAATTTCGGATTTCTGGGCTCGAGGGCCTTTTGGTCATTTCACTAAGCGGGGTTGGGAAATTATATAATTTGGAATTGTTGCAAATATTAGAGTATATTTTCATTGGGTTGTCGTTGTTTGGATAGTTTTGGGGTGTTGTGCTTCCGTTTGGAGTCATCGGAAGGGCTTGGAGGCTAGTTATGGAATCTCGGAGCGAGGTAAGTCTCCTTTCTAGCTTTGTGAGGAGGAATTGTCCCCCTAGGTGAATTAATTAAGTATATGCTATTATCTTCGAGGGGCTACGTATGCACGAGGTGACGGGAGTCCGTGCGTAGCTACTATTATGCCTTGTCCGGGTAGTCTAGGACCTACTAGAATGCCTTATGTGTTGTACCTGTAATCCTGCATGTAATATTAAACTGCTAATATAATCGAAATGGTAATTGAATATCTAAAAGAAGACTAGAGTTAATTTTCCTAATCATCTAGAAAGAGAAATGATTCCTATGTGGATAATTGTATACCTGGTAGGGTTATATTATGGAATATCATTAAACTTGACAAGTGAGTTTCAAAACAAAGATTTTAAAAGCTATATTACATGTTCCTTTAAGAAGAATTTTACCATTTTCCTGAGAAAAAAAACTGCTTTCTTGATAAAAATACGGATTTATTATGTGGATATGTGTACATATGAGCACCTGAGTCGCAGGTATGATTTGCGAGCAGGCTAGCCTTATTATTTGTATGTATAACCGCGCCGCATGATCGATTCGCGAGCAGGATAGATAGATGCATCTATGGTTCGAGTCGTTCAACCCTTCGGCAGTGCATAATTTATCATTGTTGGTCCATGTCGTTTGACCCTCGGCATTGCTTGCGCATGATATTTACTGCGTAGTTGCTATGATTTTTGCCTGATTACTGGCCTGGGATTGTAAGTTGTCAATTGAAATGACAGTAATTTAAAGTTATTAAAAGATTTTGGAAGAAGTTGTTTCTTCCCGTTGATTAATTGGTATTTGATTAAATCACCCATGTTGATTAATCGTTATTAATATGACGAAGATATAAGGTGTTTAATGTGAACGGAGTTGATAACATTTATTCCTGATCTTAATAAATTGCCTATGATAATCACGCATAGTGTCACAGTTGAGTATTCTAAATTGACCTTTAGCAAGTGTCTAATTTGACCTCTCGTCACTACCTCTCTGAAGTTAGGCGGGTGACTTACTGAGTACACGTTTTTTTTGTACTCATGCTACACTTGCTGTGCATTTTCATTGCACAGGTACTTTCATAGTGATGTGGAAGATTGGAGACTTAGGCGAGATACATCATCCGGAGGCGATCCGCAGCTGACAGAGTTTCCCTCATACTGTATTACATTATTTTAATTTCCTTGTCCACTTGTATTTCGGACAAGCTTTGTAGAAATTGTAAAATTCTTAGAAATTGCTCATGTACTTATGACGCCAGGTTCTGGGATATGTTGGGATATATTTGCTAAAGTGTAGTATTCAAACCATTGTTTTACTTAACATATTTATTTGGTTAATATATAGTAAAGTGAAAGGAAATGTTTTTTTATAAATGTTAAAACCGGAAAAATTATTTCAATTTATTAATGATTGGCTTGCATGACAATGATTTCCGGCGTCATCACGACCTTAGAGATTTTGGGTCGTGACACACTAGAACACGTTTAATCTTAAAATCTAACATATTTAAAGAAATTACCAGTGCGTCGTTGTGTAATAACAGCAATCCGTTTGCGTCCTCCTCCTTGAAAGTGATATCGTCTTCGGAGTCGTTTACTATAAGTTATCGATACTTTCATCTTTTTCGCTGCCGAAAAGGTGATCACGTTAATCTTGTTCCCATCGAAGATCATGTTGATCGTTTGGCGTGGGGTTTCTTCTCCCGTTTGCGAAGATTTCACATTGTCTCTGTTGTGACAGTAATTATTCTTAGCTCTATCACTCAAGAATTCTCGGAGGTGACCATTCTTCAATAATGTCGCCACCTCTTCCTGGAGGTGTCGGCATCCCCCTGTTTAGTGACCGTTTGTCCCGTGGTATTCGCACCATAAGTTGGGATCCCTCTAGTTGGAATCGTACCTCATAGGTATCAGCAATTGTGTCTCTTTAATATTTCTCATGGCTGACACCAGTTCCACTACACTAAGGTTGAAGTTATATTCCGATAACTAGGGATAAGAATGGTCCCGAGACCCCGACATTTCTTTATCTTGGTGTGATCTATTATTTCGACCACGATCATTCCCTCTGTCAATGGTGAACCTGTTTACTACTCGAAAGCTTTTGCCACAGCCTTCGGTCCGCTTATAAGGCAAGAACCGGCCCCTCGAAGTCCATCTATCTGCGTCGTAGTCATCCTTTGATATTTCTCTGCCCTTCTCCCATCCTTTGGCCGATGATATAGAACCGACCTGATCATCTTCGATCCTTATCTTTGACTAGTACCGGCTATGAAAATATTCCCAAGTTGTTGCTTGAAACTAAAGCAAGCTCTCCTTCAGCTTCTGGGAAGCATCTGAACTTCTTGGATTCAATCCTTTGGTGAATGCTTCAGCTACCCATTCATTCGGGACATCCGGGAGCAACATTCTTTCTTTCTAGAATTGGGTAGCAAACTCTTGTAATAATTCGGATTCTCCCTGTGCGATCCTAAATATGTTGGCTTTCCGGGCTTGCACTTTTTCTGGCTTCGGCATGAGCCTTAATGAAATAATCCACGATCATGTCAAAGGAATCTATGGAATGCTCGGGTAATAATGAATACCACGTTAGAGCTACCCTCATGAGAGTTTCTCCAAATTTCTTTAGCAACATAAATTCAATTTCGTGAGGAGCTAAATCATTTCCTTTTACCGAAATATGCTCATGTGGGTCTTAAGTTCCATCATACTTTGAAATTTTAGGCATTTTGAACTGCTTGGGGATTATTTTTGGTGCCGCACTCAGCTTGTACGGTAGTTGAATATACTTTTTCGAGTTCGGCCTTTCAATACTAGTGGTGCACCCGGGATTTGGTCCATGTGGGCGTTTACTTCCCTCATAAACCGTAAAAGCTCATTCTTGAACGAGTCATTCTCGTTGTTGAGACTGGATCTGCTCCCCTCAGCCCCATCGGATCTAACTTCACCCCTGGGAGTGCTGTTGTCGACTCCCTGTGTTGCTTGTTCTGCAGGAACAACGGGAGGAATTGGATCTCTTGTGTCTGCATTATTCGAAGCCCCTGATATTGCCTGCTTCAGTTCCGTCATAACTTGATCATGTCGCGTGAGATGGCCTAGAATGATTTGTTGCTCTTGTAGGCCCTCACCGCATCCGTTACATGCTCCTCATCAGCATCATCGGGAGATGTCTCCCGAACCTATCGAGGGTACTGCCTGTCATGTATCGACGTGGCGTCATTCCCCTCACTGCTTGTGTCACTGAGTGAATCCTTGAAATAAGGTTGATCCCCTCGAATTCCAGGGTTGTGTGTGTCGTTAACAATGTTATCTGCCATTTCATTGTGATTTTTTCCAAGAAAAAATAATCAAACCACGTTAGTAAAAATGGCAAGGATAAATTTAATTGCACATGTGTCTAGGCCCCATGGTGGACGCCAAACTGTTTACCTGTAAAAATGGTACAATTGAATTTATATGAGATTTCTAGAAGAGTAAACTAATTTGATCCTGAAATAATGCAATTATTGAATAAATGCAAAATAGTTAGCCTTAGAATGTAGATGAAACAGTAGAGATGATAATTCAGTGAACACATATTCCGGGCAAGAAAGTAAAATTGTATTAAGCTTTGTATTGAATGTATTGTAAGATTAGCCAGAAAATTCATGTCCCTTACAATGATAAGTCAGTGTCACGACCCCAGTTCGCCCTCCGTGAACATGTCGTGATGGCACCTAGTCCATATAACTAGGTAAGCCTAGCAATGTGGAATATCAACATAACTTGCATAATTAAGTAAAAGAAAGCTGAACAATCTAAAAGGAAGACTGTATATAAATGTCACTTGGAATATACAACCCAAAATAATACGAAAGTCTACAACATCACCCCAAAACCCGGAAACTCACGGGAACCACAGGCTAACAGAATATAATACACTGCTCTAACTCCAGAATGTCTATACAATTGTAAGGAAGGATAAACTTTTCACAAAAGCTGGAATAAGATAGAGACTCCTGCTCTACGGACGCGGAAGATGTACCTCGAAGTCTCTGTTGTATCTCTCAACCTCGGGGATAGTGCGCCTGAGTGGAGGTACCTGGATATGCACATGAAAAACATGCACAGGAAAGGGCATGAGTACACCACAGCGGTACTCAGTAAGTGTCAAGCCTAACCTCGGTCGGGTAGTGATGAGGAAGGTCAAGGTCCTAATGAGGTTAAACAATATAATAGGGATTTACATTATGAAAACAGACAGTAATAATGAATACAGCAGTGAAGTAAGACAGGTCAAACAAGGCAATAACAAAACACAAGAACAGAGTAAACACGGAGTACGAAAAACTCAACAACGATGGTAACAATGAGGATCTCCCAGGATACCGTCATGTAGTCCTTTTCTCAATTGTCTAGTGGATCTCCCGGGATTCAGTCCCATAGTCCATCATATGTATATCCAAAGGTTCACTCGGGATAGCGTCCCGTAGTCCATCATCTGTGCAGGGGGATCTCCCGGGATACCGTCCTGTAGTCCCAAAGTAAATGTGCAGGGGGATCTCCCGGGATACCGTCCCGTAGTCCCAAAGTAAATACGAAGGGGGGATCTCCCGGGATACCATCCCGTAGTCCTAAAGTAAATGTGCAGGGGGATCTCCCGGGATACCGTCCCGTAGTCCCAAAGTAAATACGAAGGGGGGATCTCCCGGGATACCATCCCGTAGTCCTAAAGTAAATGTGCAGGGGGATCTCCCGGGATACCGTCCCGTAGTCCCAAAGTAAATATGCAGGGGGATCTCCCGGGAAACCGTCCCGTAGTCCCAAAGTAAATATGCAGGGGGGTCTCCAGGGATACCGTCCCGTAGTCCCAAAGTAAATATGCAGGGGGATCCCCCGGTATACCATCCCGTAGTCCCAAAGTAAATGTGCAGGGAGGTCTCCCGGGATACCGTCCCGTAGTCCCAAAGTAAATATGTGGGGGGATCTCCCGGGATACCGTCCTGTAGTCCCAAAGTAAATGTGCAGGGGGATCTCCCGGGATACCGTCCCGTAGTCCCAAAGTAAATATGTGGGGGGATCTCCCGGGATACCGTCCTGTAGTCCCAAAGTAAATGTGCAGGGGGATCTCCCGGGATACCGTCCCCTAGTCCCAAAGTAAATATGCAGGCCACAACAAGAAGACATTCAGAATTAGAGTGCAAAAAGACAAGGCAACAAGAAATCTAGCCTTACACGCTTCACATAGTACAATTAAGGCAACTTAAGAAAATAGGCAATTCAAGTCAACTAGGCATGTTTTTCTAAACTAACATAGGCTATAATTGCAAGTAGAATAAAGCAGGTAAGGAAGAAACTCAGTCTAAACATTTAAAGTAAAACCGGATTTTTCAACAATTAGCACAAGTACGCGCTTGTTACCTCACGTACAAGGCATTCAATTACCAAATATCACATCCTAAAGGGTAAGGTCCCCCACACAAGGTTAGACAAGCCACTTACCTCGAACCGGCTCAAAATCAACTTGAAACCACATGTTTTCCACGAGTATCCGACTCCAAATGGCCGAAATCTATACAATTCAATTACATATCGTAAATAACACCTCATGCAACTGATTTTCACTGTTTAATTCAAGCTAAGGCACGAAATTATGTAAAATGACCAAAACGCCCCTCAAGCCCACGTCTCGGAATCGGGTAAAAGTTATATTTTCTGGACAACCATTCACTCACGGACTCATTCAACCAGAAACAATCGAAATCCTATGCCAAAAACCTCACAATTTTTTAGAATCTCGGATTGGGAAAATCTCATCCATTTCCTATGGTTTTTCCCCCATTTTTGATAATTAAACTAAAGAAAACAACGGTAATTAATGGTCTAATAATGAATTTGGATTAGAAAATGTTACCTATGATCTTTCTCTTCAAAACCCACAGAAAATCGCCACTTCTTGAGCTCCCACCCGATTTTTAGAATAATGAGATGAACTCTCAGATTCTTGGAAGAAAACACACAGGAAATCCGCACCTGCGGGCTTGATAACCGCACCTGCGGAAAAAGCATCGCAGGTGCGAAAGTCACTTAAGTTACACTTGGGCCGCACCTGCGGTCGTTTGGTCGCGCCTGCGGTCCCACACCTGCGGAACCCAGGTCGAACCTGCGACCACTGGCCTAATCTCCCCTCTATCGCACCTGCGACCATGGCCCACGCTCCTGCGCGTTCGCACCTGCGGAAAAACCTTCGCCGGTGCGAGGATACAAGAAGAGCCTGGTTCAGCAGCAGCAAATTCCCCATTTTCACCCGTTAAGCATCTGAAACAACCCCGAGGCCCCCGGGACCTCAACCAAAACCACCAAGCAACCTTAACACCTTATTTGAACTAGGTCGAGCCTTTAAAATACGTCTCATAACATCAAAAACATCGATTATGCATAGGTTCAAGCCTAGGAACTTAAGAAAATTCTAGAATTCACATCCGACGCTGAAACACATCTAAACTTATCCGAATGACCTCAAATTTTGCACACACATCCCAAATTACATGATGGAACTACTGCTACTTCCGGATTTCCATTTTGACCCTCGAGTCAAAAATTCACTATCGGATCGGAAACTCCAAAAATTCAAACTTCGGCATTTCAAACCTAAATGAGCTACGGACTTCCAAAATACATTCCGAACGCGCTCCCAACCCCGAAATCACCCAACGGAGCTAACGGAACAGTCTGATTTCCATTTCGAGGCTATCTTCACACTGCTCTAACTACGGGAAACTTTCCAACACTTATGCTCCCATTTAGGACTAAATGTCCCAAAACT
This sequence comes from Nicotiana knightiana, assembly GCA_005239525.1. NCBI lineage: Eukaryota > Viridiplantae > Streptophyta > Magnoliopsida > Solanales > Solanaceae > Nicotiana > Nicotiana knightiana. Next base: position 15,451 of record ML429880.1, read on the forward strand.
CTCCGAAACTCAGAACCGAACGTCCTGGAAATTCAATTTAGCAGAAATAGATTTGGGGAAAATAGTTAACAGGGGATCGGGGTGTTAATTATTAAGACGACCGACCGGATCGTCAAATCCTCCTACACTTAAAAATTCATTCGTCCTCGAACGAGCATAAAGACATACCTGAAGAAGTGAAAAGATGAGGGTAACTGCTGCGTATATCCTGCTCGGTCTCCCAGGTTGCCTCCTCGGCCGACTGACCCCGCCACTGAACCTTTACTGAAGTAATGTTTTTCGACCTGAGCTTTTTGACCTGCCTGTCCAATTTAGCTACAGGCTCCTCAACATATGATAGATCCTTGTCCAATTGGACTGAGCTGAAATCCAGGACATGAGACGGGTCACCGTGATACCTCCGGAGCATCGAAACATAAAATACCAGATGAACTCCTGCCAAGCTGAGAGGTAAGGCAAGCTCATAAGCAACCTCCCCAACACGCCTCAATATCTCAAAAGGGATAATAAACCTCGGACTCAACTTCCCTTTCTTCCCAAATCTCATAAAGCTCTTCATAGGCGAAACTCGAAGCAGAACCCGCTCTCTGACCACATATGAAACATCATGAACCTTTCGGTCCGCGTAACTCTTCTGTTTGGACTGGCTGTACGGAGTCTATCCCGAATCACCTTGACCTTCTCCAATGCATCCTGAACCAACTCTGTGCCTAATAGCCTGGCCTCACCCGGCTCAAACCAACCCACCGGAGATCTGCACCTCCTGCCATATAAAGCCTCATATGGCGCCATTTGAATGCTGGATTGATAACTATTGTTGTAAGCAAACTCTGCCAATGGAAAGACTGATCCCAAGACCCTCCAAACTCAATCACACACGCACGGAGCATATCCTCAAGGATCTGAATAGTGAGCTCGGACTGTCCGTCCGTCTGGGGGTGAAATGTTGTGCTCAACTCCACCCTGGTACCTAACTCCTGCTGAACAGCTATCCAGAACCGTGAAGTGAACTGAGTACCTCTGTCTAAAATAATAGAAACTGGAATACCATGCAGACGAATGATCTCCCGAATATAAATCTCCGCCAACCGCTCCGATGAATAAGTAGTCAGTACCGGAGTGAAATGGGCTGATTTGGTCAGCCGATCCATAATCACCCAAATAGCATCATGCTTCCTCAAAGTTCGAGGAAGTCCAACCACAAAGTCCAGGGTGATCCACTCCCACTTCCACTCTGGAAGCTCAATCTGCTAAAGCAACCCTCCCGGTCTCTGATGCTCACATTTGACCAGCTGACAGTTGAGACACTTGGCTACAAACTCTGCTATATCTTTCTTCATTCTTCTCCACCAATAGTGTTGCCTCAAATCCTGATACATCTTTGCAGTACCCGGATGGATGGAATACCGCGAACTATGGGCCTCTGCTAAAATCAACTCCCGAAGCCCATCAACATTGGGCACACAAATTCGACCCTGCATCCTCAATACCCCGTCATATCCAATGGTCACATATCTGGCATCACCGTGATGGACCATGTCCTTGAGGACAAGTAAATGAGGATCATCGTACTGCCGCTCCCTGATACGATCGAATAAGGAAGACCGAGAAACCACACAAGTTAATACCCGGCAAGGCTCAAAGAGATCCAATCTCACGAACTGACTGGCTAAGGACTGAACAGCTAAGGACTGGACATCTAAGGCTAGAGGCCTCTCAGCTGCATGAAGGTATGCCAAACTCCCCAAACTCTCTGCCCGGCGACTCAAGGCGTCGGCCACCACATTGGCCTTCCCCAGATGGTATAATATAGTGATATCATAGTCCTTTAGAAACTCTAACCATCTACGCTGGCGCAAAGTTAGATCATTCTGCCTGAATATGTGCTGCAAACTCTGGTGGTCAGTATAAATCTCACAAGGCACACCGTACAAATAATGACGCCAGATCTTCAAGGCATGAACAATGGCAGCTAACTCAAGGTCATGGACAGGGTAATTCTTCTCATGTATCTTCAATTGTCTGGACGCGTAGGCAATCACCCTACCATCCTGCATCAACACCGCTCCAAGGCCAACTCGCGAGGCATCACAATAAACTGTATAAGACCCCGAACCAGTAGGCAATATCAAGATTGGGGCTGTAGTCAAAGCTGTCTTGATCTTCTGAAAGCTCGCCTCACACTCCTCTGTCCACTGAAATGGAGCACCCTTCTGAATCAATCTAGTCATAGGGGCTGCAATTGATGAAAATCCCTCCACAAAATGACGGTAGTAACCTGCCAAGCCAAGGAAACTGCGAATCTCTGTAACTGAGGACGGCTTGGGCCAACTCTGCACGGCCTCTACCTTCTTCGGATCCACTCGAATGCCCTCACTCGATACCACGTGTCCTAAGAATGCCACAGAACTCAACCAAAACTCACATTTTGAGAACTTTTCATACAACTTCTTCTCTCTAAAGGCTTGAAGCACTATCCGGCAACAAATCAATGCCAAAATCAATGTCTCTATCGGGCGGCATGCCCGGAAGATCAGCTGGAAACACATCGGGATAATCATGTACCACTGGAAGTGAATCAACAGAAGGGGTATCAACACTGACGTCTCTCACATAAGTCAAATACACGGCACACCCATTCTCAACAATACGCTGAGCTCTAAGAAAAGAGATAACTCTACTGGGAGTGTGATATAAAGTACCACTCCACTCAACACGCGGAACACCTGGCATAGCCAGCGTCACTGTCTTGGCGTGACAATCAAGAATAGCATAATGGGGCGACAACTAGTCCATGCCCAAGATAATATCAAAATCCACCATATCGAGTAACAATAAATCTGCACTGGTCTCAAAACAACGAATAGTAACCAAACACAACCAATAAACGCGGTCCACAACAAGAGAATCTCCCACAGGAGTAGAAACATAAACAGGAGAACCCAAAGAATCTTGGGCTATACCCAAATGCGGAGAAAAATAAGAATACACATAAGAATACTTGGAGCCTGGATCGAATAGAACCGATGCATCTCTGTGACAAACCAGTATAATACCTGTGATGACAGAATCGGAGGCAACAGCCTCGGTACGAGCAGGAATATCATAATACCTGGCCTGGCCTCCCCCTCGAGGGCGACCTCTACCTCCCCAACCTCCGCCCCTAGCTGGCTGGGAAGGTGGGGTAGCAGCTGGAGCTGCAATCATGGCCTGAGAACCCTGCTGAGCATACTAAGGCTGAAAAGTCTGTGAAGATGCACCCCTAATAAGTCTGGGGCAGTCCCTAACCACATGGTGTGTATCTCCACACTCGAAACAAGCTCTAGGAGGACGTGGTGGTTGTGACTGGCTAGGGCCAGGTCTGCTAGACTGACCTCTGAAAGCACCCCGCGCAGGAGGCGCGCTAGAAACTGGAGGTGCATAGCAAGGCTCCTGAGGCCTGAGTGGAGCTGGGGTACCGCTGACTGCTGGAAGAGTTGAATGAACTGGGCGGACCATATAACCCCTACCATGTCGGCCTGATGCTGGGGTATGGGCACCAGAGTAGTGGCCTGAATCTCGAGACCTATTGGCCTCTCGCTCCCTAGCGAGCATACCCTCGATCCTCCTAGCAATGCTCACTACCTGCTGATAAGGAATGTACATCTCCAAATCTCGAGCCATGCTAGATCTGATGGGTGGGACAAGACCCTGAATGAACCGGCAAACCCTCTCGCGGACAGTAGCAACCAAAGTCGGTGCATGCCTAGCCAATCTAGTGTAACGGATAGCATACTCTGAAACTGTCATAGCACCCTGGCGCAAATGCACAAACTCTGCGCGCCATGCGTCCCTGAGGCTCTAAGGAACAAACTCTCTCAGGAACACATCTGAGAACTGGGTCCAGGTCAGTGAAGCAGCCTCGTCTGGACTGTCTAACTCATAGGTGCGCCACCAATCATAGGCGGCTCCGCGAAGCTGGAAGGTAGTAAAAGAAACCCCACTAGATCTGGCTATGCCCATAGTGCGAAGAATACGGTGACACTCCTCTAGAAATCCCAAGGCATCATCTGATGATAGTCCACTGAATACCGGAGGGTCATATTTCTTGAACCTCTCCAGTCTCCGCTGCCCGTCCTCTGAAGCAGCTAACCCTTCCTCGGGCTGAACTGGCACTACAGGAGGCACAAGAATGATCTCTGGAACCTGCTCCACATGCACTCATTGCTAAAGAGTGGGGGCGGCTGGATTCTGTGCTCCTCCCCCGGCCTGGGATGTGGCTGCAGCAAGGGGAAGCAACCCTGCCTGAGCCAGAGTGGTGTACATGGACATGAACTGAGCTAATGTCTCCTGAAGGGCTGGAGTAGTAGTGGCAGTAGGCGTATCAGGTGTCTGGACCTCGGCTGGATCTACTGGTGGTACCTCGGCGGCAGCTTGCGCAGGTGCTCTCGCTGCACCACGTGCGCGTCCTCGGCCTCTACCCTAGCCCCGGCCTCTGGTGGCTGCTGTAGGGGGCACAGGTGCCTGATCGTCCCAAGTAGCATGTGTCCTCACCATCTGTGAGAGAATAGAAAACAGAGGTTTAGAATTGATGTCAAAAGATATTGCACGACAAGGAAATCAATGAAGTGAAGATTTTTCCTAAACAGTTACATAGCCTCTCGTAGATAAGTACAGACGTCTCCGTACCGATCACCGAGACTCTAATAAAACGGCCTATGTTTCGTGAATCCTATGAACCTGATACCAACTTTTCACGACCCCAGTTCGCCCTCCGTGAACATGTCATGATGGAACCTAGTCCCTATAACTAGGTAAGCCTAGCAATGCGGAATATCAACATAACTTGCGAAATAATTAAGTAAAAGAAAGCTTAACAATCTAAAAGGAAGACTGTATATAAATGCCACTTGGCATATACAACTCAAAATAATATAGAAGTCTACAACATCACCTCAAAACCCGGAAACTCACAGGAACTACAGGCTAACAGAATATAATACACTTCTCTAACTCCAGAATGTTTATACAACTGTAAGGAAGGATAAACTTTTCACAAAAGCTGGAATAAGATAGAGACTCCTGGTCTGCGGATGCGGCAGATGTACCTCGAAGTCTCTGTTGTATCTCTCAGCCTCGAGGATAGTGCGCCTGAGTGGAGGTAACTGGATCTCACATGAAAAATATGCGCAGGAAAGGGCATGAGTACACCACAACGGTACTCAGTAAGTGCCAAGCCTAACCTTGGTCGAGTAGTGACGAGGAAGGTCAGGGCCCTACTGAGGTTAAATAATATAATAGGGATTTACAGTATGAAAACAGGCAGTAATAATGAATACAGCAGTGAAGTAACACAGGTCAAACAAGGCAATAAAAAAACACAAGAACAGAGTAAACATGGAGTACGAACAGCTCAACAACGATGGTAACAATGAGGATCTCCTAGGATACCGTCATGTAGTCCTTTTCTCAACTGTCTAGTAGATCTCCCGGGATTTCGTCCCGTGGTCCATCATATGTATATCCGAAGGATCTCCTGGGATATTATCCCGTAGTCCATTATTTGTGCAAGGGGATCTCCCGGGATACCGTCCCGTAGTCCCAAAGTAAATGTGCAGGGGGATCTCCCGGGATACCGTCCCGTAGTCCCAAAGTAAATATGCAGGGGGGATCTCCCGGGATACTGTCCCGTAGTCCCCAAGTAAATATGCGGGGGATCTCCCAGGATACCGTCCCGTAGTCCCAAAGTAAATGTGCAGGGGGATCTCCCGGGATACTGTCCCGTAGTCCCCAAGTAAATATGCGGGGGATCTCCCAGGATACCGTCCCGTAGTCCCAAAGTAAATGTGCAGGGGGATCTCCCGGGATACCGTCCCCTTGTCCCAAAGTAAATATGCATGGCCACAATAAGAAGACATTCAGAACTAGAGTGCAAAAAGGCAAGGCAACAAGAAATTCTAGCCTAACACGCTTCACGTACTACAATTAAGGCAACTTAAGCAAATAGGCAATTCAAGTCAACTAGGCATATTTTTCTAAACTAACATAGGCTATAATTGCAAGTAGAATAAAGCAGGTAAGGAAGAATCTCAGTCTAAATATTTAAAGTAAAACCGGATTTTTCAACAATTAGCACAAGTACGCGCTCGTCACCTCACGTACAAGGCATTCAATTACCAAATATCACATCCTAAGGGGTAAGGTCCCCCACACAAGGTTAGACAAGCCACTTACCTCGAACCGGCTCAAAATCAACTTGAAACCACACGTTTTCCACGAGTATCTGACTCCAAATGGCCCAAATCTATACAATTCAATTACATATCGTAAATAATATCTCATGCAACTGATTTTCACTATTTAATTCAAGCTAAGGCGCGAAATTATGTAAAATGACTAAAACGCCCCTCGGGCCCACGTCTCGGAATAGGGTAAAAGTTATATTTTTCGGACACCCATTCACTCACGAACTCATTCAACCAGAAACAATCAAAATTCGATGCCAAAAACCCCCACAATTTTTCAGAATCTCGGATTGGGAAAATCTCATCCCTTTCCTATGGTTTTCCTCCTTTTTTGATAATTAAATTAAAGAAAACAACGGGAATTAATGGTCTAATAATGAATTAGGATTAGAAAATGTTACCTATGATCCTTCTCTTCAAAACCCACAGAAAATCGCCACTTCTTGAGCTCCCACCCGATTTTTAGAATAATGAGATGAACTCTCGAATTTTTGGAATAAAACACACAGGCAATCCGCACCTGCGGGTTCGATAACCGCACCTGCGGAAAAAGCATCGCAGGTGCGAAAGTCACTTAAGTAACACTAAGGCCGCACCTGCGGTCGTTTGGTCGCGCCTGCGGTCCCGCACCTGCGGAACCCAGGTCGCACCTGTGACTACTGGCTTAATCTCCCCTCTATCGCACCTGCGATCATGGCCCACGCGCCTGCGAGTCCGCACCTGCGGAAAAACCTTCGCCGGTGCGAGGACACCAGAAGAGCCTGGTTCACCAGCAGCAAATTCCCCATTTTCACCCGTTAAGCATCCAAAACAATCCCGAGGCCCCCGAAACCTCAACCAAAACCACCAACCACCTTAACACCTTATTTGAACTAGGTCGAGCCTTAAAAACACGTCTCATAATATCAAAAACATCGATTATGCATAGGTTCAAGCCTGGGAACTTAAGAAAATTCTAGAATTCACATCTGAAGCCGAAACACGTCTAAACTTATCCGAATGACCTCAAGTTTTGCACAAACATCCCAAATGACAAGATGGAACTACTGCAACTTTCGTAATTCCATTCCGACCATCGGATCAAAAATTCACTATCGGACCGGAAACTCCAAAAATTCAAACTTCGGCATTTGAAGCCTAAATGAGCTACAAACTTCCAAAATACATTCAGAATGCGCTCCCAACCCCGAAATCACCCAACGGAGCTAACGGAACCGTCGAATTTCCATTCCTAGGCCGTCTTCACGCTGCTCCGACTACGGGCAACTTTCCAACACTTAAGCTCCCATTTAGGGACTAAATGTCCCAAAACTCTCCGAAACTCAGAACCAAACGTCCCGGCAATTCAATTTAGCAGAAATAGACTTGGGGAAAACAGTTAAAAGGAGATCGGGGCATTAATTCTTAAGACGACCGATCGGGTCGTCACACTCAGCTCACTATTTATAGTTATGTCTAGGGAAGGAGTTACTAGAATCGTGTCATCCTTTAATGTCAATTATGAGGGTTATTGATGAAGATGTAACGGTGAACATAAATGTTAAATTCTCTGTAACGGACCGTCACTCTTAATGTTACAGCATATTCCCTATTAAATGCTACCAGGCACAGAGCATTTAATACACCTTTATGAATGTTATCCTTTCTGGTGACAAGCGGAATTGCTGTGTTCCGTCTTCGGCGATTCCCGACTTGGGTTCCACGTGTCTTCCCTTTAAATGACCACATGTCATATCATATTTCACCCTATACAAATATATTATTATTATTATTATTATTATTATTATTAAAGTATATATTAATTTTATTAGGATTAAGTGATTAAAGTATATGTAAAAAGCACATGTCATATATCCATCCATTCAAATCTGAACAAATCAAAAAAATTTAAATATTATTTTAGCCTCAGGCACCGGCACCTAGAGGAGAATTCAAGATTTATATATACTCTATGGAATCAACCACTAGGGATTGGCTTTCAGTTCAACATCAAAGAAAGATATATCACATAGATTATTGGATTTGGAATACCCTACATGCATCAGGTTAATTATCTTATATGACCAATGTTCCTTTGACAACTACACTAATTTTCTTGCTTATCTTTATTATTACTTCCTACGTACTAAGTTACTAGTCAATAATATATCAGCTCTTCCACTTGAGTCTTTTCTAGACGATGAAGTGAACTATCATATTCACCTGCAGCGATCTTCCGCCATTAATGACCCTTCTAATTTAATTTCTTGAATTATATCTGCACAACGTCTTTTGTCCGCAAATGGCGCCAACAACATCAAAAGGAACTCTTCAAAACTCTGAAACTAAACCTACTTTTGAGGTTTCAAATTTTCAGCCACAAGTTGAAGTTTCTTCAGTAGCAGATAAGAAAGCTTCACCTTCTCCCCCTCCTGCTACTGATGCAACAATGCAAACTGCAGCTCTATCAATAGCTGCTAATAAATTTTTACAGAATTCTCAGAATGCTGATAATCAGGTATTTTTTCAATAATTCCCTTCTTTTCCTTTAAATGGTTAAAATTTATTTTTGTAGCTTTTACTGCGTGTTTTTTTGTATGTTTCTTTTATGTACTCATTGTTGAATAAACTTGAGTTTATATAAGAATGGCGGCTCAAGCATGTAAAAAATAGTGTTTCCCCTGAATCTATAGTTGTTAATACCAATCCTAAGTTAATGAGTAATCAAGAAAGATGATTAGCTGAAGTTTAGTGCCCATTTGGACATGAAATTTGATGGAAAAAATTTTCAAAAAAATTTCACTTTTTTTTCAAAATCAGTGTTTGTTTATAAAATTTTTAATTTTTACTTGAAGATACATTTTGAAAATTTAAAAAATGGCAAAAAGCGGTTTTTTAAAATTTTCACTCAAATCGCTCACAAAACTTTAAAAACAACCCAAACTGAAATTTATGTCCAAACACAACTCTAAATTTCAAATACTATTTTCACATTAAAAAAAAATTTCACTATTTTTTCAAATTTTACAATTCTTTATGTCCAAACGCCTACTAAGTCAGGGAGAAAAAAATTAGTTACTCCTACACTAAATTAATAAGAAGTGCTAGAAATTTTGAACCCACGACGTTCTTTGTTCATTAGTCCTTTTTCTTCTTTTTTCCTTTCTTATCTTGAATCTAGGGTCTTTCATGTTACGTTAGCGATAACGTGTTTCATACACTTACCTAGGACATGTTCCTAATTCATTTGTAAATCTAACATATTTCTTTTCTTTTATATAATTATACACATGTTAATGTAATAAAACAGTGAAATATATCCAGTAATTTTGTGCGGTTTCCTTTATTTTTACTTATCTTTCTTTAGTATTCCTCCTTTTTTCTTTATCTTTTCTCAATTATGGGTAAGAGGGAATGAAAAGGTAGGGTTTTTATGTTGGCTAATGAAGAAAATAAATACTTGCACTCCTGTAATGAGTGACATGCAGCCAAAATACTAGAGACAGTTTACCTTTAACCGAAAATAATTATAAAAATAGTCATAAAATTACTACACACTATCACAGATATTTGTCGCATGTTTGACTTATCTGCTTGCTTTATCCTAATGATGATGATCGATAAATATTTTTTCGTGTGTACTTTCTGTAAGCATATCTCCTTTCAATAAATTCTCGATAAATAATTGGCAGAATTTACTATTTACTTTTTCTAATCATAAGTATACATCATTGTTTATCTCGATATACGAGTAACAATTAAATTTATAATTTGGTTATTAAGAGTATGTGATCTAATTCAATATCAATTGATAAATAACTAAATGAATAAAGAAATTAAACAATTTAAATGGATCAAACCCGTGTAATTGCAAGTTATCGACTCCGATCTGGATTAGACTCGAGATCAAGTGCGAAGAACAGTAAGAGCAGCAATAGTAATATGAACAATAAAAACTACAAAAAGTTAAGAGTGAATAAAAGAGCAAAGTGCTTCGTATTTCTCAGTAATGGTGTAAGTGGTAAGTGCATATAATTATAATAATGATAATGTATTTACAAAGGAACAAGGTTCCTCTTTATATAGTAGATCCTAAATAAGGTATGACTCTTATTTCTGAAGTAAAATGCATGATTGATATTAACCGTTAATGGTTCTGCCGGTTCCGAGATTCTCGCCGAGATTGGTGGTCGATTACGAATATCTCATGATTCTGTTACTGCGACATTGATCCAGCCTGATCTCGACCCCTCGGTCTTCACGTTCCTCGAACCTGAACTTGCTCCGATATAGGTTCAATCTTGAGGCATACCCTCGAGTCCATAAAAATCGGGTATCCTCGATTTTTACCGTATACAGATAGTCCCCGTGTTTCATGGAATAGAATAATAAGAAACGATTTAAGCCTCGATTTCTCTGTACCTCGGTTATGACGTCGTCTCCGTGATGTAAGCGATGGATGTGACCGGAACATCTCGTCAGTTTGGCTCCCACTAACCATCAATGTTTGTCAGTTTTCGATCGGCCACTAGTGATACCGAACCGTCATTTGAAATCTATAAATACTACATCTCCAATTAATGTCAAACTTTACTTTGCTTTAAACTTCACCCCTGCTTGATTAAATTTTTCAACCTTCAACCTTGTCTTGCCTTCTTCATATCTCCGCCAATTTTTCCCCTAGTTTCTACTTTTCTCACTTATATCCATGGCTAATACCTCTAAAACAGTGTCGCTAAAGGAAAGAGCTTCCTCTTCAAAGTCGGCCGGTGACAAGATGTCGGTGGAGCCACGCGTTGTAGAGTGTGTTCCTGGGCCGTGTGAACTGACTTCTGAGTTCAAGGTGGACAGGCCCCCTTCAGTTCCCGATCGGTGTGAGCCCGTGTCCCGTTATATTTGCTTGACATCTGAAGGCGATATCGAGCAAGTGAAAAAGGACTGCAATTAGGGTGACAAAGAGGTGGTGGTTCCCTCGCTTGAGGAGGATATCACACTTATGTGAAAAGGTTTCTGAGTGTTTACACTTACCCTTTCACATTGGGCCCGTGGACCCGGTCATACTCGACTTTTTCCGCCAATATCGAGTGACCCTGGGCAAGTCCACCCTTCATTTTGGCGCATCGTGCTCCTGCTCAGATTCTTTTCGAGCAAAGTCGGGGGGGGTTTTTTCACCCTCGACCATTTAATCAGGTTGTACAGTCCTCGGCTCTACCGAGGTGGTTTAATAAAGCTCCAACACCGGGCTACAAAAACATTATTCTCGAGCATAGATGAAGGGAAGGATCGGGGCTGGATGGGTCGGTTTGTCCGAATCAGGACCTCTTATTTGATTCCTGCCGAGAAGATGCCATTCCCCGAGGAATAGAATATGAAACGTAAATCCGATTTTCATCGCTGGTGTTTGATTTCTTTCTTGATTGATTTCTCTCCCGGATCTAAGTTCCATTTCATGGTGCATCTTCTTCTTGGTTCCCCGGTGCTATCCCGGATCTCAAAGGCTTGGTTCGCCAACTAGCCTCCACCTCTTCATACTCCGAGCGTTGCTGGCGAGATTTAGCCAAAGGTCGATGGGAAGCTAAGAACCATGGTGAGTTCCTCTGTCCATATGCTGATGTCTTTCCGTAAGAATATCAGTTTTTAACTTAGTCTTTTTGTGTAGGCTTCAGATAGAATGTAGCCATGAGGCCACCCCCGCCTGGTGAAGAAGGTGTTCCACATCCAACCAAAGATCAGAAGCGGCGAAGGGTCTCGTCCCCTGGTACCCCGAAGCCCAGGAAGAGCAAGGCCCAAAAATCGAAGATTGACCCTACCGTTGTTCCTACCGATATGGCTCAAAGACTTCGGAAGAAGGACACAGCAGTAGAAGGTGATGATGACTGTATTTTGATGGTCCCTGAGGGGGAAAGCACTACAGCTTCCGAGGTTGTCGAGCCGACAGTGGATGAGTCAGCTCAATCTCGAGTTAGGGGGATCTCGGAGAGTGATCCGAGCGGAGTCCCCGAGCCATCAGGCGGTAAGAGCGCTTCTTTCTACGCTGAAAGATCGGTGGATGTTCCCGAAGGGTCCAGCTCTGAGGACCTTAGAGGAGAGGAGAATGCCCCGAGCGATTCGCTTGGGGCAATAAATATAGAAGATTCAACACCCGGTCCTTCGTTTTTCGAGGGGAAATTCTAAGACGCCCAGGCTATGAGAAACCCTTATGCGGAGCTAGCCCATGAAGGGAGAGACATATTCCGAGAGTGCTTTTCCGGGGTCGAGGAAGATCCCGAGCCAGACGTATCGTTCGGTTTCAACGAAGCCCAGCGTCTCTTGAAACGGGTAAGTATTTTTCCTTTTCGATCAATTCTATCTTTTCAAGACTAACTCCTTTCTTCATGTGCAGGATTTGGTGATCCATCGATAGGCATATTTCAAATCTCCGGCGGAGCTGACACGATGTGAGGCGAGCTCAAAAAGCTTGTAAAAGATAGGGATGACCTGAAACTTCTTTACGTTTGGAAGGAGGAGGATATTGCGACCATCTGAGCTGAACTTACAAAATATTGTCAAGATCATACCGAGCTCATCGATAAGGTAACGTAATTTCTTGAAACTTTGTAAAACATTAATCCAAATTTGGTGACGAACTCTTCGGTTTCGCAGTTTCAGCAGAAGGGCGAACTGGTGCTGCATCTTAGAGAAGAGGCCAAGATGAAGGAGGCTGAAACACTAAGGTGGAGACAGCATATGGAACTCCTTTCCTCGGAGAAGGATGCACTTCGATTCCTATTAACTTCAGTTGAGCGCCAGATCCAAAGTGCGAAGGAGGAAAGTCTAGCTCGAGCCCGTAGGACTGAGGAGGTTAAAGTCGTCCTTGCTAAAGCTAAAGGTGAGTCGGAGGCGCTAGTGGCCTCTTATCGAGCCGATGCCGAGGCCGCCAATCTTTGAGCACATGAGATCTCTGCTTCAGCTGAAATTAGGTTATCATGTGCTCTTGCTCATGCTAGGCAGCGATCTGGGAGAGAGGCTTTTGAAGAGGTGCACGCTCATGGTTTCGACCTCTCTGATGATATCGAGAAGGCGAAAACTTTGGAGGATGAGGTTGCAGTCATGCTCTCTAATGATGAGGGATCTGTTAGCAAATCCGAGGATGAGGGAGACGAGGCCTCGGACGGAGTCGCCCCCGGAGAAGTCGCTCGGGAGCGAGCGGACTCGGGGGGTGGGGGGAAGAGGGTGGCTAGCCTGATTAAATTGTAACTTCTTTTTCTTTTTTATTTGGTAAGGCTCCGACTGACCCCTTGTATATATATATTTTTGAGAACTCGTCTCGGGAATGGCTCGTTTCGAACTGGTAGATGAGCTATCTTAGATAACCAAACTCTGATAGTTTTATAAAATAGGGTAGACCCTTAAGTTTTTATCAATGATTGTTAAGCTTTCGAGCTCACTGTTACACCTTTCATGCGAATATTCGAGTTGTAGTTAATCATTTGTTTGAGCTCGAAATAATCGAACCCTTGGTTCGAATTAAGTGAGAGTGAGGTCTCGAACTCTAATCGTATCGGCCTTTAGGATTATTAGATCGGCCCTTAGACTCTTTTATATTGGCCCTTAGGCTCTTTAAATCGGCCATTAGGCTCTTTTAGGTCGACCCTAAGGCTCTTTAAGTTGGGCCAATTTGGCCTGTAAAAGCAACTATAATTTTTCCCTCTTTTCGGCTAAAAGACTTAGTGAAAATTTCTTTATGCCTTAGCATGTGCTTTTTTGTACCTGTTGGGTTTTTCGAGGGTTCAACGATCAGAACCCAATTTTTTCTTTACTCGTTTGTGTTAAGATAATTTAAAACCTCTTGAGGCTTTTTCGAAGGCTGATATTATCGAAGCTTTTAAATTTTATGAGGGCTGATTTTATCGAAGCCCCTTTTTGCTTTGCTGAGGGTAGCCTTTTTTAACCGGTTTTTCAAAGTGTTTGAAGGCCTTCAGTTTATGGAAGAAGTCGGACGTCTCCGAGCTGCATTATTTCAGATGTAGCCCTTTTATATGAACGTAGTCTTTAATATGGCCTTAGCCTTCGGGTACGTCTCTTAGACTTGTTTCCCGATATTATTTCAAACTTGTTCAAAATGTTAGTCCCCGAGTGTGATGGCCTTGGCCAATATATCGGGGGATGCCTCTTTGAGGTCTTATGATTTCGAACTTAGATAGCTCGAGCAGGTAGTCCCCGAGTGTTCGAGGTACGCTTGCACTTGGCCCTTGGGCCATTTTTTGCAAGCCTTAGTTTTGCACAATATATCATAAGTACATGACTCGTATAATAGAAATTCTACTTCAAACATGAGATGTTTGAGAAAAAAGAGAGTGCTTCTTTGTATTACTCATACATGCGTACATATTTTGTTGTCGGGACTCGGCTAATCTATATGGACACGGTTCATTCGACCGTTTGGCCCATTACAAAATTCTTCCTATCGAGACTCATTTACATAACATCCGAGGGTGAAGCCCTTCAGTATTCGAGGTTGATTGCAAAGAAGCCTTGGATATTGTTGAATTACCCCCGGGTAGCACATGTTGTTGCCTCGTTAAAAATCTTGCCGGAAAAATCCATTTGGGATAAAAATCGGTCTAAGGGAAAAAGAGTGCAACGTGTACTTTAAAACCTGAGGTCTCGATTTCTTGGACCAAATACCTGCAACAAAGTTAGTTTCGAATATTTAAGTAAATAAAAAAGGAGAAAATCCATACCTTAGCAATAATATCGCTTGAGGAGTGATATGTTCCATTCGACAATGGCTCGCCGTCCATTGTTTTAAGCTTGTACGATCCTTTCCCGACTATGTCGAGGATTTGATAGGGTCCTTGCCAGTTAGGATTGAGTTTCCCTTCATTAAGGTCTCGAGTATTGATGGTGGTTTTCCTTAATACCAAGTCCCCGACTTTGAAGTGTCAAAGATTGGTTCTTATGTTGTAATACCTCTCGATTCGTTGCTTTTGCACGGCCATTTGAACGAGTGTCTCTTCTCGTCTTTCATATAAAAATTCAAGGCTGGTATTCGTTGCCTCGTGGTTTGATTCTTCTGTTGCATGTAGAAACCTGGTGCTGGGCTCTCCGACTTCGACAGGTATTAAGGCTTCGGAACCATAGACTAAAGAAAACGGAGTTGCTCTGGTACTGGACTTCGATGTCGTCCGATATGCCCATAGAACCTCGGGCAATTTTTCTCTCCACTTCCCTTTGGCTTCATTTAGCCTTTTCTTCAAGTTTTGGATGATAGTTTTATTTGTTGATTCGGCCTTTCCGTTTCCACTAGGGTGATATGGCGTCGATAGTATCCTCTTTATTTTTTTATCTTTGAGGAATTTTGTCACTTTACTGCCGATGAACTGTTTGCCATTATCACACACTATCTCTGTAGGTATCCCGAATCGACATGCAATGTGATCCCATATAAAGTCGATCACTTCTTTTTCTCTGAATTTCTCGAAGGCCTATGCTTCAACCCATTTAGTGAAATAGTTAGTCATAAATAATATGAATTTAGCTTTCCCTGAAGCCAACGATAAAGGACCGACGATGTCCACTCCTCATTTCATGAATGGCCATGGGGATATGACCGAGTGAAGTTGTTCACCGGGCTAGTGAATCATTGGTGCAAACCTTTGACATTTGTCGCATCTTCAAACGAACTCCTTATAGTCTTTCTCCATGCTATCCCAATAGTATCCTGATCTGATGACCTTTTGAACTGGTGACTCGGCGCCAGAATGGTTCCCACAAGTGCCTTCATGGATTCCTCGCAAAACATAGTCAGTATCTCTCGGCCCCAAGCATACTGCCAATGGACTATCGAACGTCCTTCTATATAATGTTCCGTCTTCGTCTAATGCAAACCGAGCGGCTTTAGTTCGTAAGGTCATTGATTCCTTGGGATCCGACGGTAGCTTCCCGTTCTTCAAATATTCGATGTATTTGTTCCTCCAATCCCAGGTTAAGCTTGTAAAATTGATTTCGGCATGCCCTTCCTCGATTACAGACCTTGAGAGTTGGACGACAGTCCTCGAGCTGACTTCATCTTTTTCGACCGACGATCCCAAGTTGGAAAGTACATCGTCCTCAGTATTTTGTTCTCGAGGTACATGCTGCAGAGTCCACTCTTTGACGCGGTGCAAAGTGACCTGCAATTTTTCTAAGTACCTCTGCATCATGTCCTGTCGAACTTCAAAGGTTCCTTTTACCTGGTTAACTACCAGTAAGGAGTCACATTTAGCTTCGATGACTTCCACTCCCAAGCTTTTATCTAGTTCGAGACCTGCAATTATAGCCTCATACTCGGCCTCGTTGTTAGTCAGTTTAGTAGTTATAATCGATTTTCTAATAACATTGCCCGTAGGTGATTTTAAAACAATACCAAGCCCAGACCCTTTCATATTCGAGGCTCTGTCCGTGAAGAGGGTCCATACCCCCGATGATGTACCCGATTTTAGCAGAAGTTCCTTTTCTACTTCGGGTACGAGGGTTGGCGAAATGTCTGCCACGAAATCTGCTAATATTTGAGACTTGATGGACGTTCGGGGTTGATATTCAATATCGTAACCGCCGAGTTTGACGGCCCATTTGGCCAATCGACCCGATAACTCGGGCTTGTGCAAAATATTTCGAAGGGGATATGTGGTAATAACACATATAGGATGACACTGAAAATACGATTTTGGTTTTCTAGATGCACTTATTAATGCAAGTGCCAATTTTTCTAGGTGTGGATACCTGGTTTCAGCATCTCCTAAGGTTCGACTCACGTAGTAAACTGGAAATTACGTACCTTGTTCTTCTCGAACTAATACTCCACTTATCGCTATCTCGGACACCGCCAAGTATAGGTATAACTTATCATTTGCCTTTGGGGTGTGGAGAAAAGGTGGGCTCGATAGGTACCGTTTCAACTCCTCCAATACTTGCTGACATTCCAGAGTCCATGTGAAATAATTTTTCTTTTTAAGTAAGGAAAAGAACTGTGGCACCGATATGACGACCTCGATATGAACCGGCCTAAGGCAGCTATCCGTACGGTTAGCCTCTGAACGACTTTTACATTGCCCACGACGGAGATGTCCTCGATGGACTTGATCATATCGGGATTGATCTCAATTCCCCGATTTGACACCATGATGCCGAGGAATTTGTCTGAGCCGACCCCAAAAGCACATTTTTCGGGGTAAAGCTTCATGTTCTATTTCCTCAAGATTTTGAATGTCTCCTGCAAATGAGTCAAATGGTCCTCTGCCCGCAGGGACTTAACTAACATATTGTCAATTTAAATTTCCATTGATTTTCCTATCCGTTCTTCGAACATCTTGTTAACTAGGCGTTGATATGTAGCCCCCGCATTTTTTAGCCCGAAGGGCAATACATTATAGCAGTAAGTTCCTTAGTTAGTGATAAAAGAAGTTTTTTCCAGGTCTTCTGGGTCCATCTAGATTTGGTTCTACCCAGCATAGGCGTCGAGAAAAGTAAGTATCTCGTGGCCAACCGTCAATGTTAGGCAAAGGAAAAGAGTCTTTCGGGCATGCTTTATTCAGGTCTTTATAATCTACAAACATTCTAAATTTGTTCCCCTTTTTGGGGACTACGACTACGTTGGCTAACCACTCGAGATATTTGACTTCCCGAATAGATCCTATTTTAAGAAGTTTAGTTACCTCTTCCTTTATGAAGGCGTACTTTACTTCGGACTGAGGCCTTCTCTTTTGCTTTATCTATCTGAACTTGGGATCCAGGCTCAACCGATGGGTTGTAATCTCGGGTGGATTCCTGTCATGTCTAAATGGGACCATGCAAAGCAATCCATGTTATCAATAAGAAATTGAATGAGTTTTTTCCTGAGTTCGGGGGTTAACCCCGTTCCCAGGTATACCTTGCATTCGGGTAGATACTAGATGCGTATCACATGTTCCAGATCTTCGACTGTCGATTTAGTTAAATCCAATTCTTCGGGAACGATGAAAGTTCGAGGAGTGAGAAAATCCTCTTCATCATCTTCGATTACCTGCTTATCCGATTCGGTCGATGCTAGGGATGGTGATTGCTATTTGGCCGTTTTCTTATCTTTGGTGCTCGACTTTTCTGAAGCCGAAGGTGCTGGTATCGGTATCACCTCTTCGACTGCAAACATATCCTTTGTTGTGTGTTGCTCCCCATAAACCGTTTTCACATCATCCGATGTTGGGAACTTCATCATTTGGTGAAGGGTCGACCATACTACCCTTATGTTGTGGATCCATAGCCTTCCGTGCAGTGCATTGTACCTCATATCACCTTCGATGACATGAAATTTTTAGTCTTGGATGGTCCCGACCACATTTACTGGCAAGATTATTTCTCCCTTTGTTGTTTCACTAGCCATGTTGAAGTCATTTAGGACTCGTGATGCAGGTACAATCCGGTCTAGCAGGCCGAGCTACTCTACGACCCTTGATCTGATTATGTTTGCTGAGCTACCTGGATCCACGAGAACACATTTAACTTGAATTTAATTTAGCAAAATAGAAATTACCAGGGCGTCATTGTGCGGTTGTGAGATGCCTTCTACTTCTTCATGGTTGAACGAGAGGGTGTCTTTGGGCACATAGTTTCGATTCCATTTCTCCCTTGTGATCGATACTTTGGTACGTTTGAATATAGGTCCTTGTGGGACGTCGACCCCGGCGACGATCATGTGGATAACAAGCTGAGGTTTTTCTTGCTCGTTCTTTCTGTTGGTGTCTCTTTCCCTGAAGTGATTTTTGGCTCTATCACTGAGGAATTCTTGGAGGTGACCTTCGTTGAATAATCGAGCTACTTACTCTCTCAACTATCTGTAATCTTCGGTCCTATGGCCATGCGTGCCATGGTACTTACACATTAGGTTTGGATTCCTTTGAGAGGGATCGATTTGTATAGGTCTGGGGCACCTAGTGTCTTTAATCATTCTGATGGACGATACGATACTCAAGGCATCGACACTGAAATTGTACTCCGATAATTGGGGTGCTTCTGCAGGATCTGCATATTTGTCGAATCCAATTTTACTCATGAGTCGCCGAGAATTCTGTCCTCGGTCACCCCTTCGATCGTTCCGGGCGGAATTACGTCCCATATGGTTATTCCTTCCATCAGAAATGTACGGCTGATACGGATCTTTATTTGGCCTTGATTCTCTGTCAACATCTCTTTGGTTTTTACCTGTCGACCGATTAGGATGCACTAAACTTGAGAGAGCTCCTAGTTGATCGTCTTCGACTCTAATTTTTTATTGATATCGGTTGTGAACATCTGCCCAAGTCACAGCGGGGTACTCTATCAAATTTTGCTTTAGTTTGCGTGATGCGATCGAACTCCGCTCGTTTAATCCCTGGGTGAAAGCTTGAACATCCTAATCGTCGGTAATCGGTGGAAAATCCATACGTTCCATTTGGAATCAATATACAAACTCTCGTAACATCTCGTTATCCCTCTACTTCATCGTAGCATCTCATCATCCCTCTGCTTTACCTTGAAGAGGTCCAATTTTCTCGTTGCAGCTTTTGTAGCTCCAGCATGTGCCTTTACAAATGAATCTGCCAACATGGCGAACGAATCGATAGAGTTTGGTGGCAAGTTGTGATACCAAATCATAGCTTTGATAGGGTCTCCTCGAATTTCTTTAGTAATACTGACTCGATTTCATTGTCTTCCAAATTATTTCCTTTGATATCACACGTATAAGAGATAACGTGCTCACTGGGATCCAAGGTCCCGTGTATTTTGGTATATCGTGCATCCTTAACTTCTTCAGTATGGACTTCGGAGCCGCACTTGGAGGGAATGGTTTTTGCACAAATATTTTGGAGTCCATTCCCTTTAGGATCGGTGGTGCCTCGGGAACCTGATCAACTCGAGAGTTATAGGTTTCCACCTTCTTGTCGTTGGCCTCGATTTTCTTTTCTCCCGATTCTATTCTCTTAGTAAGCTCCTCGAGCATTCTCATTATAGCAGGGTTAGTTGTTGAAGTATTATTTCCCGACCTTTCAGGCACTGGCTCGGTACGGCGAGTAGCCTCTTGTTCGACCCTATTCGGAGCCACGTGCTAATTTTGCAACTGGGCAATGGCGTTCTGTTGGGCTTGCAGCATTTCAAATATAACTTGGAGACTAACACCTTCGTCTCCTCTGCAGTGAGTACCTCGACCGTCAGTTCGACCCTCTCTGCATATGCTTCCATCGGGGTCCCGCCTAAATCCGCATTCAAAGTAATATGTGAACTGATATCGACCGGGTTGGCGGGCGGTGCTCCTCTGAGGTCAGCTTGTGGAACCTCGATTCCTAGAGTGATAAAATTCTCATTCTCCCCGTGGAGTCCGAGGCTGTTGTCACCATGTGTAGCTATATTTTGTGAGTTTGACATGATTTATCCCGGAAACAAAATTCTTAACAAGAAACAAGCGTAAAATAGTGTGTTATACCAGAATTAACACTGAACAATCACTATTATCCTTAGCCCCACGGTGGACACTAAACTTTTTACCTCGATATACGAGTAACAATTAAACTTGTAATGTGGTTATAAGGATATGTTATCTAATTCAATAGCAACTGATAAATAAAGGAATTAAACGATTTAAATGGATCAAACCCGTATAATTGCAAGTTATCGACCCCAATCTGGATTAGACTCGAGATCAAGTGCGAAGAACAGTAAGAGCAACAATAATAATATGAACAATAAAAACTATAAAAAGTTAAGAGCGAATAAAAGAGCAAAACGCTTTGTATTTCTCAGTAATGGTGTAAGTGGTAAGTGTGTATGATGATAATAATGATAATATCTTTACAAATTAACAAAGTTCCTCTTTATATAGTAGAGGAATCCTAAATAAGGTATGACTCTAATTTCGAAAGTAAAATACATGATTGATATTTACCGTTAATGGTTCTACCGATTTCGAGATTCTCGCTGAGATTGGTGGTCGATTGCGGATATCTCGTGATTCTGTTACTGCGACGTTGATCCAGCCTGATCTCGATCCCTCAGTCTTCGCGTTCCTCGAACCCGAACTTGCTTAGATATAGGTTCAATCTCGAGGCATACCCTCGAGCCCATAAAATCTCGGGTATCCTCGATTCTTACCGTATACAATTATACACACACACACACACACACACACACACACACACACACACACACACATATATATATATATATATATATATATATATATATATAAGAATTATTTTTAGTTTAAGCGATTGAATGGATAGAATATTTAGGTTACTCTTCTAATTCTTTTTAAAACCAATAGGCTAAATATAGATATAGCCCCTTAAACTTGACATGTTTTGTAAGTTAGATACTCTAACTTAGGTAGTGACCGAATAAAAACTTTAACTTGGCTGAGGTGTGTCCGCTGAGCTTCTCAGGCACATGGCAACTTGTTTGTCTCTGATCATGTTAGAGCGCGTGAATGAAATTGTTATTTTTGGTAATTAGATTTTACAATCTATTTCTATGTGAGTGAAACCAAATGAGAAAAATAGAGAAGAACGATAGATAAAATGCGGGACACGCATAAAAATACATTGTAAAATTTGATTACCATAAACAAAAAATTTATCACACTCGCTCTAACATGATCAGAAATACGCGCGCAAGTTGCCATGTGAGCCTGATGAGCTCAAGAGACACTTCAATCAAGTTAAAGTGTTTATCTAGTCATTATCTAAGTTAGAGTGTCTAACTTACGGTACGTGTCAACTTTAAGGGCTATCTAGGTATTTCGCCGTCATAATACATAACCATGCCTTCAAATTTGGCCTCAGCTTGCAAGCCTGCCCTCTAGCTTTGGGAGTGCACAAGTAGGCACCTCAACTTGTCTCCACTTTGTCAGTTGAACACTTCAACTTATAAAATGATCATCTAGACACCTCTAAAATTTATGTGTCTTCATGTCCGTGGCCACGTCAATATTTGTGTTTACATGGTCAACTTTTTACAAATTAAGGTCCCTACTTGTGCACACCCAAAGTTGGAGAATATATTTGCCAAGTGAAGCCAAGTTTGAAGGCCTGTTTATGTATTATGCCTATTTAGCCAAACCATCAAATTCAAGGTTCAAAATTTAATTGCAAAAATACACCTCCTTATGTATAGTATAGTTATTGGGCCTAGGTTCCAGAATGGGAGTGATTGGTCCCAGCTTCCCGGGTCATGGCCCAATCCTGTCCTAATCTACCACAAATGGGTCGATTCCGATCGCTTAGTGCACCAGCAGGGTACATTCCATGTTTATTTCGCTGAAAACTCCAACATAGATGTCGTTGTCTTCCTTTTTTTCCCTTAGTTTAGGAAACATTTTGATAAAAAGAAAATAATTTTTTGATATTTTGTGTTTACACATAACTATATTTCTTCATTATTGTTTAAGTCATAAATAAAGTGATAATACATTACTTGCTATGATTCTAACCGAAATAATTTAAAAAACAAACTTACACTATATTTTATTTTGTTCAAGTTAGAACCTTTTGAGCTTGATTTGATCACTCAAATCGTAATATAATTATGATTTGTGAACTTTGGTCGGCTATAATCATGTCTCATTTTCAAGTTGAAGTAGTAGTAAGTTTGTATAATGTTATATTTTCACATCTATCCATATGACTATATAAGCTTGCGATCCAAGAATAGAATGTGATTCAAAGTTTAGAAAAATAAAGTTTATTCCGAAACATCTCAATAATTACGGGAATTGTTGATGTTACGTTTCTCTCTATTCCTTTTAGTTTTTTTATTTTAACACTATAACGCTCTATTAATCTTAAGCTTAATATTACTACTTCTTTTTAATGAATATGATTAAATTTATTCAATTCTTTCTTTAAAAAAGTTATAGAAATAAAAATCTTTAGCTAGGAGGAATAAGGGCTTTCACTTTGGCATTTAGTTAGTACAGTAGTGTAGTGCCACGTAAGTGACACCCCCCTCCCCCCTTCCTCTCGGTTGCACTACAAATATTCAGGAGTTAGAAGCGATACCTTGGATCTATCTAACTGCTCTCTGGATTCGTTTCAATTGAAAAATCTTTGGCTTTGCGCTACTTTGAGAGCAAGAATGCGGGAATTTCCCATTTGAATTTACTTTTCTTTCATGGTCTTACTCTCTTTACCTATCTCCATCTTTATCTTTTATTTTTGTATTATACTGCTTGCTGTAGATTTGACTTTTGATATCTTCTGCCTTAGCTCGGATCTGATGCATGCACAATAGGTAGATGTGAAGCTTTTTCATTTTTAAGATTTAATTTTTTGCTCTTTATGCTGATGTATAGATATATTTATGACGACCCATTATGTGATTTTGTAATTATTGATTATTTGCTATTGTTTTGGTAAGTTTAATTGCATTTATTGTACTCACCCATGTTATCAATTGTCAAGAATTGCTTCTTTTTGTAGTATTGTTGCTTTAGTTAGTTGATGTATATGATGACTCCTGTGCTTTGTTGGTTGAAGTATGATGAATACGTGTGCTGTGATTATTTTTTGTTAGCTTGAAATTTGTTGGAAAATGCAGAAATTGAGGGTTTCAGCTCATAGAGAAACTGCAATTCCAATGGGAGATTTCAATGGTGCAGAGTACATAGGGATTAATGAGGTTCCATCTCCCAGAGAAAATAATGCTAGGAAAGTTTCAGTTTTGCCTTTAGTTTTCCTCATTTTCTATGAGGTTTCTGGTGGTCCTTTTGGTGTTGAGGACACTGTGCAGGCAGCTGGTCCTCTTCTTGCTCTTTTGGGTTTCTTGATTTTCCCATTCATATGGAGTATCCCAGAGGCATTGATTACAGCTGAAATGGGCACCATGTTCCCTGAAAATGGTGGTTATGTTGTGTGGGTTTCATCTGCTTTAGGTCCATATTGGGGTTTTCAGCAAGGTTGGATGAAATGGCTGAGTGGAGTCATTGACAATGCGCTTTACCCCGTTATGTTCTTAGATTACCTGAAATCAGCTATCCCTGCATTAGGTGGTGGGCTTCCTAGAACTATAGTTGTTTTGGCCCTTTCTGTGGTTCTCACTTACATGAATTACAGAGGTTTAACTATTGTTGGATGGGTTGCTGTTTCGCTTGGTATATTGTCAATTCTTCCTTTTGTGGTTATGGGGCTCATTTCGATTCCCAAATTAAGGCCTGAAAGATGGTTAGTGGCTGATGTACACAGTGTGGATTGGAACTTGTATCTGAATACTCTCTTCTGGAATCTGAATTATTGGGACTCAATAAGTACTCTTGCTGGAGAAGTACATAAACCAAAGAAGACTTTGCCCAAGGCTTTGTTTTATGCTGTGATTCTAGTCGTGCTGTCTTACTTTTTCCCTTTATTGATTGGTACTGGAGCTGTTCCCCTCCAGCGTGACTTGTGGACTGACGGCTATTTCTCTGATATTGCAAAAATGCTGGGTGGAGTCTGGCTTAGAGTTTGGATTCAAGGGGCTGCTGCAATGTCAAATATGGGGATGTTTGTAGCCGAGATGAGCAGCGACTCTTTCCAGTTACTTGGTATGGCGGAGAGGGGGATGCTCCCTGAGTTCTTCGCGAAGAGATCTCGTTATGGAACTCCTTTACTTGGGATTCTCTTCTCAGCTTCTGGTGTGGTTTTTCTCTCATGGCTGAGTTTTCAGGAGATAGTAGCAGCAGAAAATTTCTTGTATTGCTTCGGAATGATCTTGGAATTTATTGCATTTGTATGGTTAAGGATAAAATGCCCCAATGCACCACGCCCATTCAAGATACCGGGGGAAACTGTTGGAGCAATCCTGTTGTGTATACCTCCAGCCATTCTCATATGTGTCGTTTTGGCCTTCTCTTCGATCAAAGTGATGGTTGTAAGCCTCGTTGCCGTTGCAATTGGGTTGGTGATGCAACCATGTCTTAAGTTTATTGAGAAGAAGAGATGGTTGAAGTTCTCCGTTAGTTCTGATCTTCCTGATATTACAACACATGGATCCTTACTTCATTGATTCTGTAATAAGCAGTGGCTTTATATGGTACAACTATTCCACTAACATGTCAGCAGTGGCACTGTGTCAAATTCTTATCATGGAGTGCATTGAAATAGAGCGAAACCAGTAGAAGTGGCTGTCAAAGATTGGATGATCCGTCTCTTTTAAGGATCTTATGGTAGCTTCTAAACTTGTAAGTTTTATTGCCCTGCTCTTGTGCCTACTTGTGTTAGTGTCTAGTAGCTACGATGTCCAGAGCATATTGCAGAAGTGGTTTATCCAATGTTGGATGATCCTTTTCTCTCTAAGGATCTTATAGCGATAGATTCTCATCTTGTAATGTGTATTTCCCTGCACACGTGCCTATTTATAGTTAGTGTCAAGTTGCATTAGTGACGGTCATTCAGGAATTGTTTCAGAAATAGACAGTGATTTGTTTTTCCTGAATTGACTACATTAGTAGTGCAATGCACAGTGAGCTAGTAAGACTAATAATAGTAGAGGTGTATCTGAATCCATATGTTCACAAATGAATCGCTGTTATGTCTGTTTGAACTCATGATGTTTATTTAATAAACAAACTCAAGACTTTTATTCACCATACAAACTTCAATATGGTATCCAAAGTTTGAACAGAGAGATATCCTGGGTTCAAATCTTACCATCATCATCAATGAGACTTCACAAGACTTCTTTTTCATTTACACTAACGTATATTCACATAGTCGACAATGCAGATCGCCTCCATAGATTTGAAAATGATGAAGGACTCTAGAGTCTCAACTAGATATAAGGAATTTATTGNGAATGCAGATCGCATCTATAGATTTGAAAATGATGAAGGACTCTAGAGTCTCAGCTAGATATAAGGAATTTATTGATGGCAAAAGCTTTGCCCCTAACCCTCCTGGTAGTCAAAAGATGATGCCGCAGCTCAGCCCACGTAAAAGATACATATTTTCTAGGATTGGAAACTGGATCAATAAGCTGAGGAGGGCATTCAATTGTTGCACTGCTTGTTGGATTCAAGAAATATGCCATTGATAGCCTTTGCTTTGCCTTATTCACCACTGCCCTGTGTATAACATTCTTTAACCTTCCATTTGTCCAAGCATGCAAGAAAAATAAAGGTTCAATACTTTCTTGAGAATACACAAAAACATCTGTGTTTGGTATGACAAAATGTTCCGGAAAAATGTTTTCCTTTATACCAAACATACATTAAGAAAATTGCAGTCTGATCATTGTAGTAATTATGTTTTTTTTTTTTTTTTTTTTTTGAGAGAGAGAGAGAGATAGAGAATGACCTCAAGGGTGTCACCAATATTGATGACAAATGAATTGGGAAGAGGGCGAACTCCAATCCATTGTTTGTCATCCTTGAGGATTTGAAGGCCACCAACCTGGTCTTGATACAATATGGTTAAGGTTTGTGGATCTGAATGGATCCCTATTCCTACTATCTTCTCTGGGAGGGGACAAGGAGGAGATCTGCTTATCCTGAATATAGTAGCCTCCTTTTCTTCAAAGTTTTTGCTGAAGAAATTATCTGCTAGACCTAATCCATGAGCCAACATCTCCATTATAATCATTCCTAGCTTGTCCATCTCTTTCATGTACTCTATCATTGCATAGCTGTTCAGTTTATCATAGTCAAAACCAGCAAAATCAGCATTTTTGGTAAGATTAGTCAAGTAAACTGAAGTGCACTCTTTCTAGCAACTTAAACTTAGATGACCTGGTCACACAATTTAACGTGGTATTAATTAGAGCAGGTAGAGGTCCTATGTTCAAATCTCACATTTTACTGCCACCCTTCTTGAAAAGAAATTTCATGTGCTTGTCTCATCAAAATGAGTCAAGCTCGCGCAGTAGGGGACTGATTGATGATATCAGTGTTGTATGTGTACTTAAATGGGTGGTATTGGTCACCGTAGACCTTTTTTGCGAATTGGACAACCATTTCAGGTGACTGAAGCAGCTGCAAGATTTCAGCCCAAGGTAAGTTTTGCTCATACTCAGGGTTTGAAGCGTAATATACCAACGACAAGCTTGATGTTCTGCCACCTTGGAGTGTTTGTTCCATCAGAAGATCAAAAAGCTCGTGCAAGCGACTGGTATAATTCTCAACGATCTCACTAGGTACCCCATGATCCACAAGCTTAAAGAATCCCCATTTTTCAGTTGCTTTCACCATATCTTGGTAGACATTTTCGTATAGTTCTTGATTGTCCCAAATACCATAAAGACTAATCAATGGAATATCGTTAATTACATCTCCGAAATCGTCATGTTTTAGTGCAGGCCATTCTTCCTCAGACCATGTGAAATCTTTGACTTGCATTTTGTTGTCGTTCATTGAAAGTGTCTCAACATGTTCTTCTTCAATTCTAGGTGCCATTGTAATTAGACTATTGTTGTGAAATAAAGTACGCCCTATAGACTAGAGATTTCTCACTTAACATGTTTTGGGTCTCCGTACATACAACCCCTTATGGCCCCAACTACTTAATATATACAGAAATTTGAGGTGTCCTTTTTGCGAGGGATTTAAGAAAAGAAAAATGGTACTATCTCTTGCATTGTCAGGGCTATTNTAAAAAAACATCCACATGTCAATGATATTGAAACACTAGTGCAAATAAATATGAGCATTACAATGATCACGAAAATCTAGTACATATAGAGTACAGCAGTCTTAATAAAATAGTATATAGGCATGACCTATGATATGTTAATGTCTAGCTAAGAGATCAGTTCAAAATTTGAAATAAAAAGCAGCCTGATGCACAAAGCATCTGCGTCCACATAGGATCCGGGGAAGAGACACACACAAAAGGGTGTGAGGTAGATAGCCTACACTAATGCAAGCATTAATGACTGCTTCCTCGTAGTTCAAAATTTGAAATGCTCGGCTTAAGTATACGAACTATAGTGACTTTGGCTATGCCATTCAACTAGCAGTCCTTATCCTCTGGAGATGCTTCAACATTCAAGTCAAAGGGTCTTGCCTTTCCAGATTTCGTCGGGGAACTCTGTGTCTCTTTGACTGCAACAACAAGAATCAGGCCTCAGTTCCAAATAAGTCAAGATCAGTTATATGAATCCTTAAACATTTGCTCTGCTTTTTAAGTCAAGATTAGCCTTAATTTTTTATTTATCTATGCTAGGATGGAGGAGGATTAGTTGGGAGGATAAAAACCTCGAGAATTAGCTCGGCACGTCCTAGCCAAAGAAGATGAAACGAGATCTTTTTGCAATCTCGTTGAATCATAGAACATCAATGTATTGTGCAGCTTCATCTCTTCTGGTACTGGTGATTTGACTTCATGAAACCTATAATTAGTAACCCAGGAACGTTTGCACTCTGATACTGATGGAATTACCAGCTTTTCTACCTTCAAATAGTGAAGGACCTGCATCAAATAAGATCATCAGCACAAAGTACTTCTCCAATAGCTATTGCTAGCCGTTCGTAAAAAGTGAGAATACATAATAATTTGAAAATAAGACTAGTTACTAGCTCCGAGAGGTTAAAACATATCGATATAGTATAAAATTGAGATAAACTTCTTACTGATTCAATGATAACCATAAGCTCTGCACATTCCTTTTCTCCTATATTCGTTGTTTGTTGCAATGAAGAGCATTTCAGCAAGCTTTGTTCCATGGATCCTAAGAATATTAACTAGATGTTTAACACAAAAAAAGCATACTTATGACAATCTGATGCTAAATCTGGTTTAAGAGAGATATATAATATACCTTATGGATGCTGCAGAAATGATTTCCTCATTCTTTTCTAAAATAATAGTGTAAAAGCCCCTGAAATTCACCCTGTTAAAATTTGACCTGCAAGAAGTTTTCATTAGAATATAAAAAAGGCAACCCGGGAAGGGTCGGATCACAAGGGTCTATTGTACGCAACCTTGTCCTGCATTTCTACAAGAGGTTGTTTCCACAGCTTGAATTCGTAACCTTCTGATCACATGACAATAACTTTACCAGTTACGCCAACTTGTGACTTCTTTCTATGTTTCATTAGAACATAGAAAGAGTTAAACATTTTATATATCCTTTGTACAATATATGATGAGAGAATGTAAATTACCCACAGTTGTAGACCACACTTTTAATGACATCAATTCTAGTATGTCTGTCTGTAATTTGCTCAAAACTGTCTTCCATAAGTCTTCGTGCCACAGCTAGCTTGGAGTGACATACAGTTCTTTGATAACCGTCTTCTATATTAATCCCAGAGCCATCATCTGTGTTCTTAAGTAAAGTCCATTTGTAGCTTTCTTCGAGCTCATGTTTAACACCAACAATGCTCCTCTCCAACTTATCATTGACCTTCACAATTATGATTCATTCAAAAGCATCTTAGTTATCATTAGCAACTAATAAGACTATTAGTCCATTATAAGCACAAGGTCAATGTATATTTCTAAGCCCAACATTGAGACAGGAAATGATAGGTGATTTCTTTTAATATGTCTAAGCTTTAGTGGGCAGAGTTATTCAATACTCAGTGGTGGAGGCAGAATTTATGCTGAGGGGGTTGAAAAAAGAAAATATTAAAAGAAATTGTGGCCAGTGAGAATCCAACTAGCGAACTCACAAAGGTTTTTAAGCCCCTTGACCATTGAGCGATGCTTTTGGGCTGTGTCAGGGGATTCAAAATATAATATATAGTGGCACAAAATGAATTTTGCGTTATATGTGTACTGTAATTTTACGGCGAACGGGGTTCTTCCGCCCCCCTAAATCCGCCGTTGCCTGTGTTGGTGGGAGGTAAACTTACTTAGACACCACCGTCATAGAAAAAGATAAAGTTTCAAAAGTACAAATCTATCCAAATTAACTGCTTTAAGATATTGAGAGTATTACCTCACTGCAGCTATTGTCACAGAATGTGCCTTGTGGGGGGTTGTTGATGTCTATGCTGATTTTCACTCTGGCTAGATGGCACTCCCAGTGATCTGCAGAATAAGGGATATTGTTTTATTTTAAGTTTCAATTCCTAGAGGAAAAGAGTTTTTACCAGGGAACAAAAATTTCAAAAAAAAACATTTCTTACATTTTTTCTCACACTGAGAACATTTCAGCAAATAATCATTTTCTTTAGCAGGTTTACCACAGAATTTGCAGACACAAAATGAGCAATACCACGACCCTTTAGGAACCTCCTGCAATACAGAAACTCCAAAATTTATCAGTGTCAATATGATTTAAACTATATAGTCAAGGGGAAGGGGTGTGTATCTTNAAGTTTCAATTCCTAGAGGAAAAGAGTTTTTACCAGGGAACAAAAATTTCAAAAAAAAACATTTCTTACATTTTTTCTCACACTGAGAACATTTCAGCAAATAATCATTTTCTTTAGCAGGTTTACCACAGAATTTGCAGACACAAAATGAGCAATACCACGACCCTTTAGGAACTCCCTGCAATGCATAAACTCCAAAATTTATCAGTGTCAATATGATTTAAACTATATAGTCAAGGGTAAGGGGTGCGTATCTTCTCGTAACTAGTAAAGTTGTTGCCATGTGATCAGAAGGTCACGAGACCCGGTACCCGTGCATAGTGAGAGCTCAATGCACTGGACTGCCCTTTAGATATATAATTATGTAATAAAAGAATTTAATTTTGTTACCTTTAGTCCCAAGCACTTAATATAATGATATGTAGTGCTGCATTTGTCACAACATATTAGATCACCTCCATCAGCACAAATCATACAAACATCATCCGAAGTGTCACTAGCATCCTCCTTGTTTTCAATCAAATTAAATCGACGATAATTACGTTCTTCTGGAATATCCCAAGCTTGAATCATGCAAGACAAGAGAGAAGAGCATGTTTCAGCAATGAAAATTTTCTCATAAGGTTTACTAGATGTTCCTCCAGCATGAGTACTGAGCCAGCGGTCTACCAGCAACAGCTTCTCTGCCTTCTTAAACGTAGGGTTAAGGTCTGCATACACTCTACCTTCCCCAGATCCAGCTTGTGGGACTACACTAGGTATGTTGTTGTTGTTGGCTCCAGCATGAGTAGAAAAGTCTGCTACTGTGAAAACATTATAGCAACATGAACAAAGTATGCCTTGTTTCCTTATTTTCCCCTGCTTTGTTTTTGGGTCCCCTTCTTCCATGACAAAAACTTGTTCATTTTCTTGAATTACCTTACAATCTATTAGCCATGAAAGTATTGTTGTTCTCCTCTGTGTTCGGGCGTTTCCTTTTGTTGAATTCCTGGTTCTACCTCTCTTTGCTCTTTTTGTTCTTCCCCATTTAAACTTTTCCTCACTTAAAACATCAGAACTTTGATTATTCTCAGATGGGGATGGTTCATCTATAACATATTGCTCCTTTTCCGATTCACACTTTCTTTTTCTTCTTGTCCTCATTGAAGAACTTTCAGGTTCTTCACTGAGATAGCCTTTTGGTAACTTTGCACTATAATGCAAGTCAGTGCTACTGTCTGAAGATTCTGGAGTCCAAGAAGAACTAGAACTGCTTTCCTGTTTCTTCTGTTTTATTGATCTTCTAGCCATTTTTTCCTTTTCCTCCTGCCTTTGACAAGAAACAAATGGAGATAACTCATAAGGAGGTCAAATAACAGTTGTTGTATGCAAAATTTTCCAGATTTAGAAATGCATGTATGAAACATAATAAATAGTGATTTGTTACTCTTTTCACAATGATTCTTGTTTTTATAAATGCAAATTTTATTAGAATAGTAACTGAAGAGGTAGAAAGAAAGAGAGTAGCTGTCCTACTCAAATGACACTATATTATAGTGACTATAATTAGTGTCAAAAATTGGTAAATTTTAGGGTTTTTTGCTCTATTTTGTTTCCATTTATTGCCTTTTGATTTACTTGGTACCCTAGGTACATAGTACAATTGAAGAATGAGTAAGTTCTGCATGGACTAGGCCAATCAATTATCCAATTTCCGTAAATATTCATATAGAAAATTACTCTATTTATTTTAATTTATCTGACACTGTCTCCGTTTTGATATATTCTAAAATATTTGACAAGGTATATTTAATAAGATTATTCTATAAAATTTATACAATTTTAAGAATCCAAATACATTTATCAGATTCTAAATGTTGATGTTATGTTTTCTTTATCAAACTAACTTTTTGCTTATTATTGTAATATTTTTCACTTAACATTATTATGATGTTTAAGCCAAATACATTTTAAACTTCATGCTTAGTTGAATGCAGTACCTTTTTATTTGGATATGTGAAGATATAATTATAACTGACCTAATAATTGTTTTAAAATTTATACATCGCTAAGTTTCGAACTCCACTAATTACTTTCAAATTTTTTTGCTATATAAAGTCAAAGTTATGGCTGTTAATTTTGACCTATCTATATGTAAATATGTAAACTGCTAAACATAGTCAAACTTTGGCAGGTCGAGGGTGTCAATGGTTCGGTTCGGACGGTTATTTTAAAAGTTATATTTATACCATATTTTCTGTTATTCTATTATGTATAACCAAATTTAGACTTTTCAAAACTGTCCTAATCATGTCGGTTTCTCTTCGATATCGGTACGGTTCGGTTAATTTTCGGTATTTTTTTAAATATCATGTAAAAGGCACTAGTAGAAGTAGAATAAAATAACATATGTATTTTTATAAGACTTAGCAAAACTCTCTAGACATTTTTACTATTTATAAAGTGATGAATTAAGAAAACATGAAAGATGGCTAGAGTATAGATCCATCAACTATTCTACAACAACGTAAAAGAAACTAAGCAAAGACAAAAAAACTATATAAATCACACAAGTGAAAAGATATTAACCAAGCTTGGACTTAAAAATAAAGTCCATAGAAGATTAAATATTCAAAAAAAAAAATTAATTTAAATCATACTAAAGGAAACATATTCAATATATTATAGTTTGTTACTCATAATCGCTAGAATACTTTGTGTCTACCTAGTGAATATGCTCGAAATTATTTAATTTCAGTAGGATTAGTATAATAAGTTTGAGAATTAGGATTTTCAATTTAATTACTTGTTGGCTTGAAACTGTTTTCATAATTCCACGACTCAAGGAAAAAAATTAATGCTTTATTATTTTTAAATTCGATATATTAATATATGATTCACATGTAAATTTAATCAATATGGTGTTGTATTTATTCGATTTATTTTCATAAATAAAAAACCTTCTCTAATTATCGGTACATATATTGGTTTATACAAAACCCTACGATTTTATTGAAAAAACCAAAAAATCAATTCGATCGGTTAAGTCGATTTTTAAATATCAATTGACACCCCTAGATCGAGCAATTTATAAGTCCACAAGTGAAAAACATCAGTCGATCTATTTGATAAAAAATAAAAAGATGCATTAATCAATCTATTGAAAGAAATGCAGATTTAGGGAGTCATATAGCATTTCAGCACATAAATTAAAACAAGAGAATTGGAATGAACCTTTTTACCTAAAAAAACTTTCGTGATACATTCTCAATGCTGATTTTATTCAATTTCATTTCATACATCATCAAATACACAGATAACACATTGTACAAATATAATTCAATCAAAATCAACAATGAAATCTCACCGGCAAAGTAAGCCTTCTTATCAAATCCACCAAAAAAGAAAGATCTNATTCTCAATGCTGATTTTATTCAATTTCATTTCATACATCATCAAATACACAGATAACACATTGTACAAATAAAATTCAATCAAAATCAACAATGAAATCTCACCGGCAAAGTAAGCCTTCTTATCAAACCCACCAAAAAAGAAAGATCTTCTATTCGGGGCTCCGACTGGAAACGGTTCTACGAAAAAATTTATGAATCTCTAGTTATCGATAGAGAGTTGTACTCCAAGATTGACAATAACTACGAGAAAGATTTTGTAAGACTAGAAATAAAATACGTTTTGATGCACGGCGGTAAGTTTTATACACTTAAAATAAGAGGAAAATATTTCGAACGTAATCAGAAAGAGATTGTCAAGAGAGCGACAAAATCTCCTCTTATTCTTAAGTGAAAAAACTTTTTTACCTTAAAAGAAAAGAGCGGGATAATTATTACGTTCACAAAATTCAATATTATTCTTACATACTTTTTATATTAAAAATATTATTTGTATTTGTTTTTTCATTTGTGTATTAAAACAAGTTATGGAGTAAGTAGTCACGAGTCCAGTTGAACACGCAATAATAATGTGTTAATGGAAAAATAACACTATATATATAGCCGCTCTCAAAATAATAGCGGAAAAATAAATATATTTTATACAAAAAGATATATTACAAAATTTTATACGCTTTTACGTCTAACGAATGTAAATAGTTTCTAGCGCAGGCTAAAGCGATCTTTGTCCAATGTTAATTGATGGCTCAGTATATTGATCTTTTTTCTTATATTGTTTTT
>ML429880.1:50291-88299 GCA_005239525.1 Nicotiana knightiana
TTGCTAGAGCAGTAGAGACCTCGAGCTCGATGACCTCGAGGTGAGTTAGGAGCAATAAAACAAGAACAGTAAAGTAAGTATACTAAAGCTAAAGAATGATTCTGAAGAGCAGTAAGCGAGAAAAGTGAGATAGTATACTCTTTGGCAATGATTAGATCCTCTTTACAAATGATTGGGGTCCCCTTTATATAGGAGGGAAAACCCTAAATATGGTACATTTCTATTTGCAGTAAGAAATTTTATTGGTATAGCTGTATAACAACCTGGTACGGATTTATACTAATTCGTACAAATCTATCCCGGGATTTACGTCATGATATTTGGGGACGTGGCAAGAATCTTGTCTTTTCCGTAACAAACTCACAACGGCATTATTTGGCATCGGTCATATCCGGCTTTGATGCTCATCGAACATCCAGGCCCTCGAGCCTTTTACTGCACCTTCGAGCCCGGGCTCGACCTTCTCTGAACTTTCACCCTCTAGGCCACATCTCGAGCCTACAAAATCGGGCTCCCTGATTTCGACCGTATATAATAATCAGAATACTTTTTAAATCAGAATTTCTTTGTATCCTGAAAATCAACAAACACATATCTAAAACTGTTTAATTTTTATGTTTTTTTTTGAAAAAAAGAAGAAGATAAAGTTCATAAGTTGTATTTAGAAGTGTTACTTTTTTTTAGATCAAAGTAGACTGTAAAAAATCGTCCGACTTTAAAATCGACAAGCCTGCTTCGGTCCCGGGTCAATGTTAACCTATGTCTCGATATATCAGTTTGATAAGTAGAGGTGAACTCGACTAGGTGAAGACGAACTGTAATTAGGGAAATATCCCTTCCTCCGAAAAGGATATTACCACTCACAAAATAGGGTACCTGAGTGTGTATACTTACCCGTTTACCCTTCTCTTCCCCTCATAGATCCAATGATTCTCTATTTTTGCCAACAGTATCAAGTGACACTTGGCCAAATTATCCTTCCTTCTGGCGAATTGTCCATTTAATAAGGTATTTCTCGAGTAAGGTCGGGGGGATGTATTTTACCCTCGACCATCTAATCAGGCTAAATAGCCCTCGTCTCTATCGAGGTGGCCTAATAAAGATGCAACACCGATCCTCGAAGTCTTTCATCTCCAACATCAATGAAGACAAGGACTGAGGGTGGATGAGCCGCTTTGTCCGAATCAGGACCTCCGGCCTGATTCCTGCTGAAAGGATGCCATTCCCCGAAGAATGGAATATGAAATGTAAGTACAGGCTTATCGAGAGCGATTTATCAGTTTGATATTCCTACTTTCTCTCGAACTAATCTTCTTATAATGATGCAACTGTTGCTTGGTTTCCTGATGCGGTTGCGGACCTCCCGGGCTGGGTTCGGCAACTAGCCTCCACTTCTTCCTACGCCGAGCGCAACTGGCGTGATTTTATGGGAGGCCAAAAACCACGGTGAGTCTTCATTATTTGCATATCTGAGTTCCTTAGCGAAATAATTACTTTTGTTTTTATGCAGGCCTCAGAGATGCTGTTTCAATGAGGCCACCCCCACCCGGTGAGGAAGAAGCCCCAAAACCTGCCAAGGACAAGAAAAGGAAGAAAGGGTCGCTGGCGAACTCCCCAAGGCCAAATAAAACTAGGCTTCGAAAGCCCAAGGCCGATACTGTGGTCTTATCTCCGGAAACCGTTGAACATCTTTGTGCTGAGGACGAGGAGAGAGACGCTGTAGAGAGAGAAGATGATGACCGCCCGTTAATAACTTGGAAAGGGAGAAGCACTGGCGCCTCGAAGGCCACTGAACCGAAGGCTGCTGATACGGTTCAACCTCGAGCCGAGGAGATCTCTGAGAGGAGCTCGAGCAAAGTCCCCGAGCCGGCAAGTGACAACCCTGAGGCTGATGAACTCGGAGAGCCCAACCCTGAGGTTCTTCGAAGGCGAGATAATGCTTCGATTGAATCATTCAGGGTAATCGATGTCGACGATTCTCTGCCAGGCCCGGTGTTCTCTGACGGGACGCCCAAGATATGAGGACTCCCGATGTGGGAACATCCTAAAGTGAAAAATAGGAGAGCCGCAAATTTGAGGATCTTCAAGCTAAAGCAGCAACTGAATTTGCTAAATCCAAGTCTGAGGATGAGGCATTCGTGTCCTCGTATCGAGCTGATGCTGCTTCTGCTAATGCTCGGGCACAGGAGACCTCTGCCGCAGCCGAGCTCATGTTAACATGTGCCATCAACCATACTAGGCTGGAATGCCGAAGACAAACTCTCGAGGAGGTGCACGCTAGAGGATTCGACCTCTCGGCCGACATCGAGAAGGTAAAGAGTTTGGAAGAAAAGGCAGCTGCACTGCTCTCCACCGACGAGAATTCTGCCAGCGGCTCCGAGAGTGAGGGAGATGGAGACGAAGTCCCCGAGGAGGAGGAAGTCCCCGAAGATAAGGCTACCGAAGATGTAGCTCCTGTGGATATTTCCTCCGAGCAAGTAGCCACGAAAGTAGATTAGGTTCTTTTTCTTCTTTTGTGTAAGGGCCTTCGTGGGAGTTGTAAATGTACTTTTGAAATCATCTCTTTATGAATACGAAGAACATTTTTACATCATCTTCGTTTCCTGTTGAATTATGTTTTGTCTCTATTTGTGAAAAGAAATTTGATATTTGTAGATGATAAGTTCGAGTATTGTCCTCTCAAGGTTCAATCCTTGGGCTAAACTTTTAAGCCTATTGCATGCAGGCTCAAAGTGATGGGACTCTTGAGCCCGAGCTGAGTGAGGTCTCGAGCCCCGTGTGCTTTGGCCTATATGTTCTTAAATATTGGTCCTTAAGCTTTAATATTGTCCTTTAGGCTCTCTTAGGTTGTCCCTTAGGCTCTTTTAGGTTGGGCCAATTCAGCCTCTAAAGTGGCTATAGTTTTTCCCTCTTTCCGGCTAAAAGACTTAGTGAAAAAATTGGTATGCCTTAGCATGTGTTTTTTGTACTCATTGGATTTTTTGAAGGTTCGATCGATTGGGAACTCGTTTGTAATTCGTTGTGTAATGATAATTGGATACCTCTTGAGGTTTTTTTGAAGGCTGATATTATCGAAGCCTCGGAATTATTCGAGGGATGGTTTTATCGAAGCCCTTTATCATGATTTCGATTTTTTGATGACTCGATGTGTTGAATGTCGATGATAGTCCCCGAGTATTCCGGGTGCATTTGTGTTATGGCCCTTGGGCCATTTCTCGTAGAATTATAAGTGTAAAACTCGTATAATAGTAGATTTCTTTGAACACAAAGTGTTTTAATATAGCAAAAATGCTTCTTTGAATAATTGATACATGCATACATGTTTTGCCGTTGGGCGCTCGATTATTCTATATGAACCCGGTTCATTTGTCCGTTTGGCCTATTACAAAGTTCTCCTATCGAGGCCTTCATTGGCATGGATTATTTTCTTCAAAAATACAACTTCCGAGGGTGATGCCCCCCCGTATTCGAGGTTGAATGAAAAGAAGCCTTGAATACTTTGTTGAATTCCCCTTAGGTAGCATATAAATGTTTCCTCATTAAGAACCCTGCCGGAAAAACCCATTTGGGATAAAACCCTATCTAAGGGTAAAAGAGTGAAACACATGCTTTAAAACCCAAGGTCTTCGAGTTGAAATATGCTTCGATATCTCCAGTCGAACATCTGGACGGAGTTAATTTTAAATACAAATGATAAAGGGGAGAAGGTCACTGTAGAAATAATATCGTTTGAGCAGTAATATGTTCCAATTGTTTGGTAGTTTCTCTCCTTCCATTTTGCTAAGTTTTGTAGGATCCTTTACCTACGACTTCGAGGACTCGGTACGGTCCTTCCCAATTGGGACCTAGTTTCCCTTAATTTGGTCTCGAGTATTGAGGGTGACGCTCCTTAGAACTAAGTCCCCGTCTCCGAAAAGGAAAAGGTTCTCCCTTCTGTTGTAATACCTCTCAATCCTTTGCTTTTGCGCGGCCATTCGGATTAGTTCAGCTTCACGCTTTTCATCTAACTGTTCGAGATAAGTGTTCATATCCTCATGGTTCGAATCCTATGTAGTATGATGAAACCTAACGCTAAGTTCCCTGACCTCGACCGAAATCAACGCTTAGGACCCATACACCAAAGAAAATGGGGTTTCCCCCGTGCTGAACTTTGATGTTGTTCGATATGCCCATAACACCTCGGCCAATTCTTCTCTCCATTTCCCTTTAGCATCAGTCAACCTCTTATTCAAGTTTTGAATGATAATATTGTTTGTGGACTCGGCGTGGCCGTTTGCGCTTGGGTGATAGGGTGTAGATAGGATCCTTTTGATTTTATGGTCCTCGAATAATTTTTTCACTTTGTTGCCAATGAACTGATTCCCATTGTCGCATACTATCTCGGCGGGTATCCCCAACCAACACACGGTGTGGTCCCATATGAAGTCAATGACTTCTTTTTCTCTTATTTTCTTGAAGGGCTACGCTTCCACCCATTTTGAAAAGTAGTCAGTCATAAACAAAATAAAATTAGCTTTACCTGGCGCCGTTGGTAGGGGGCCGACGATGTCCATCCTCCATTTCATGAATGGCCACTGGGATAGGTCCGAATGGAGTTGTTCACCGGGCTGAGGAATCATCGATGCGAACCTTTGACATTTATCACACCTTCGAACGAACTCCTTAGTATCTTTTTCCATGCTATCCCAGTAATACCCTGCTCTAATAACCTTGCAAACCAAAGAGTCGGCACCAGAGTGGTTCCCACAGGTGCCTTCGTGGATTTATCTTAGTGCATAATTGGTGTCCCCCGGTCCCAAGCACACTGCCAGTGGTCCGTCGAAGGTTCTTCTATATAATGTTCCATTTTCATCAAGTGAGAACCGAGCTGCTTTGGCTCGTAAGGCTCTCTATTCTTTTGGGTCCGAGGGGAGCTTCCCGTGCTTCAAGTATTCGACGTACTTATTCCTTGAATCCCACGTCAAACTTGTTGAATTAATTTCCTCATTGCCTTCTTCGACCACCGACCTCAACAATTGGACGACATTCCCCGGGACAATATCATCTTCTTCAACTGACAACCCCAAATTTGCAAGTGCGTCGGCCTTGCTGTTCTGTTCTCGAGGTACATGGTCCAGTGTCCATTCCTTGAAATTATACAATGTCACTTGAAGTTTGTCTAAGTACCTTTGCATTCTATCTTCTCGAACCTCGAAGCTTCTGTTTACTTGGTTTACTACCAAAAGGGAGTCACACTTGGCCTCAATGACCTTTGCTCCTAGGCCCTTGGCCAGTTTGAGACCTGCAATCATGGCCTCATACTCGACCTCATTGTTAGTTAATTTAGAAGTTTTGATAGATTGCCTTATGATATTGCCCGTAGGTGGTATTAAAACAATATCGAGACCGAACCCTTTCACATTCGAGGCACCGTCCGTGAAGAGGGTCCATACCCCCGAAGATGTACCCGCTTTTGGCAAGAGTTCCTTCTCTACTTCGGGTACGAGGGCATGCATAAATTCAGCCACGAAGTCTACCAAAATTTGGGACTTGATAGCTGTTCGGGGTTGATATTCGATATAATACCCTTCAAGTTCGATTTCCCACTTGGCCAATCGACCCGATAATTCGAGTTTATGCAAGATATTTCGAAGTGGGTATGTAGTCAATACACATATAGGGTGGCATTGAAAATATGGTTTTCATTTTATAGATGCGCTTATTAGTGCAAGTGCTAATTTTTCTAAACGCGGGTACCTGGTTTCAGCATCTCCTAGGGTTCGACTTACATAATAAACATAAAATTATGTACCTTTTTCTTCTCGAACCAGCACTCCACTTACCGCTACCTCAGACACAACTAAGTACAAGTAGATTTTTTCATCCTCCTTTGGAGTATGAATCAAGGGTGGGCTCGAGAGATACCGTTTTAATTCTTCTAAGGCTCGTTGACACTCCGTAGTCCATGAGAAGTCGTTCTTCTTATTGAGTAGGGAAAAGAAATGATGACTCTGATCCGATGATCTCGAGATAAACCGGCCTAGGGTAGCTATCCGTCCGGTTAGCCGTCTTTCACATTGTTTACGATGGTGATTTCCTCGATGGCTTTGATTTTGTCGGGGTTGATCTTGATCCCCTGTTCGACACCATGAAACCTAAGAACTTGCCTGAGCCAACTCCAAAAGCGCATTTCTCGGGGTTGAGTTTCATGTTGTACTTTCTTAAGATGTCGAACGTTGCCTGCAAATGAGTCAAATAGTCCTCTGCGTGCAGGGACTTAACTAGCATGTCATCAATATAAACTTCCATAGATTTTCCTATCTGATGTTCGAACATTTTATTAACTAGGCGTTGGTATGTAGCCCCTGCATTTTGTATCCCGAAGGTCATTACATTATAGCAATATGTACCATACTTCGTGATAAACGAAGTCTTTTCCTGGTCCTTTGGGTTCATTCGACACCCGGAGTAGGCATCGAGAAAAGTAAGGATCTCGTGGCCGGCCGCATCATCGATCAAACGATCGATGTTGGGCAATGGGAAAGAGTCTTTAGGGAATGTCTTGTTCAAATCTTTGTAGTCTACACACATTCTAAGTTTGTTTCCCTTTTTAGGGACTACTATTACATTAGCTAGCTACTCGGGATATTTTACTTCCCTAATGACCCTATCTTAAGAACTTTGGTTACCTCGTCTTTGATGAATGCATGGTTTACCTTGGACTGAGGCCTCCTCTTTTGTTTAACCAGTTTAGATCTGGTATCGACACTTAGTCGATGAGTGATTATCTCCGGTGGGATCCCTGTCATATCTAAGTGGGACCAAGCAAAGAAAGCAATGATATCGATAAGGAATTGAATGGGTTTTTTCCTGAGTTTCGGGGTTAATTCTGTCCCTAGGTATACCTTTCGTTCCAGAAGATATTCGAACAATATCACCTACTCAAGTTTCTCGACTATAGACTTCGTCGCATCTAACTCCTCGGGGGCAATGAAAGCTTGAGGGTAAGGAAATCTTCCTCTTTGTCCTCGACCACCTATTCCTCGGGCTCAACCGAGGATATAAACTGTGATTGCTATTTGGTTACCTGTTTGTCCTTGACGCTCGACTTTTCCGATGTAGAAGGCATCGATACTGGTGCCAATTCATGGACCGCAAACATCTCCTTAGCTGCGTGTTGATCCCCATATACTATTTTCACACCATCTTTTGTTGGGAACTTAATCATTGATGAAGGGTTGATGGCACTACCCTCATGCTATGGATCCACATCCAAGCAAAGCATTATACCTCATGTCACTTTCGATGACATGAAACTTGGTGTCTTGCATGGTTTCGGCCAAGTTTACCGGGATGATGATTTCCCCATTCGTTGTTTTACTTGACATGTTGAAGCTATTCAAGACTCAAGATGCTGGTATGATTTGGTCAAGCAGCCCGAGCTTCTCCACGACCCTTGACCTAATTATATTTGCCGAGCTACCTGGATCCACAAGAACACGTTTAACTTGAACTTTATTTAAAAGAATAGAAATTACCAGTGCATCATTGTGCGGCTGAGATAAGCCCTCGGTGTCTTCCTCATTGAATGTGAGGGTATCCTCGGGCATGTAGTCCCGAGTCCGCTTCTCCCTTGTGATTGATACTTTGGTGCGCTTGAATATGGGTCCCTGTGGGACGTCGACTCCTCCGATGATCATG
The DNA here is from genome assembly GCA_005239525.1 of Nicotiana knightiana. Classification (NCBI taxonomy): domain Eukaryota; kingdom Viridiplantae; phylum Streptophyta; class Magnoliopsida; order Solanales; family Solanaceae; genus Nicotiana; species Nicotiana knightiana. The sequence goes on from ML429880.1 coordinate 57,972, forward strand.
TGAATAACATGTTGAGGTTCCTCCGGTTCATTCTTCTTGTTGGCATATTTTTCTCTGTAATGGTTCTTGGCCCTATCGCTGAGAAATTCCCAAAGCTGCCCTTCATTGAACAGTCGGGCTACCTCCTCTCTCATTTGCCTGCAATCCTCAGTCATATGCCTATGTGTACCGTGATACTTGCACATCAACTTAGGATTCCTTTGAGAAGGTTCAGTTTGTATGGGTTTAGGCCATCTGGTATCTCTAATTTTCCAATAGCTGAGAAGATACCCGAGGCATCGATGCTAAAATTATATTCTGACAATTGAGGTGCCTCCGCTGGTCCTGAATGCCTGTCGAACCTGGTCTTGCTTATGAGTCCCCGAGAGTTCTGTCCTCGATCAACTCTTCGATCATTCCGAGGTATGTTACGCCTCGAGCTAGTCCTTCGGTCTTCTATGTACGGCTGATACCTCTCCTTACTCTGTCTCGGTTTCCTGTCTACTTCTCTCGAATCTTTTGTTGCTAACCTGTTTGGATAAAACGAGCCCGAGGGGGCTCCCGACTGGTCATCTTGAACTCTAATCTTCGACTGGTATCTGTTATGCACATCCACCCAATTTATGGCGGGGTACTCAATCATGTTTTGTTTCAACCGCCTCGATACTATCGAGCTCTGCTCATTTATCCCCTGAGTGAAAGCTTGTACAGCCTAGTCATCAGAGACTTTGTAGCAAATCCATTCGTTCCATTTGGAACCGGGACACAAACTCCCTTAACATCTCGTTGTCCCTTTGTTTGATTTTTAATACATCTGACTTCCTTGTTGCAACCCTTATAGCACCAACATGTGCCTTTACAAATGAATTCGCCAACATGGAAAACAAATTAATAGAGTTCGGCGGTAGGTTATGGTACCAAATCATGGCCCCTTTGGACAAAGTTTCCCCAAACTTCTTTAGTAGAACAGACTCGATCCCGTCGTCCTCCAAATCATTTCTCTTTATACCCTAAGTATATGTGCTGATGTGCTCGTTGGGATCGGTAGTCCCGTTGTATTTGGGTATGTCCAGCATGCGAAACTTCTTCGGAAAAGGCCTCAGGGTCGCACTCGGGGGAAGAGGTTTTTGCACAAACTTCTTAGAATCCAATCCTTTCAAAATTGGAGGTGCTCCCGGTATTTGATCGACCCTCGAGTTGTACGTTTCCACATTTTTATCATTGTCCTCGATCCTTTTTTTTCCTGACTCGATCCTCTTAGTGAGTTCTTCGAGAATTCTCATGATTGTGGGGTCAATTCCTGATCCATTGTTGCTCGACCTTTCCGGGACTGGTTCAGTACGATGTGTAATTTCTAGTCCCACCACACTCGGAGTCTTTTCCTGGATTTGCAACTGAGCAATGGCAATCTGTTGCGCTTGTAGCATTTCAAAAATCACTTGGAGACTAACTCCCCCCTCTCCTTGACCATGTGTCCTTTGGCCACTGGGTTGAACTTCTCTACGCACGCTTCCTCCGACGTCTGTGCCCAAGTCGACGCTTATAGCAATGTGTGAACCAACACATCGACTGGGTTAGGAATTGGTGCTACTCCAGGGTTGAGCAGTGGTACACCGGCTCCTGAAGCTGTTGCATTTTTATTTTCCCCGTGGAATCCGAGGCCGTCATTACCATGCACTGGTGTGTTTGCTGAGTTCGACATGTTTTAGCTTGAAATCAAAGAATCTTTGACAAGAAAAAGTGTGAAGAATAACATGTGTTATCAGAAAATTAGTACTGAAATAATCACTATTATCTTTGGCCCCACGGTGGGCACCAAACTGTTTACCTCAAAAAAACGAGTAACAATTAAATTTGATTTGTGGTTTTAAAGATATGTGATGTAGTCCAATACTAATTAATAAACAAGTAATGTAGAGTATGAATAAGAAGAATTGATGAACCAAACCTGTGTTACTAGAGCAGTAGAGACCTCGAGCTCGATGACCTCGAGGTGAGTTAGGAGCAATAAAACAAGAACAGTAAAGTAAGTATAATAAAGCTAAAGAATGATTCTCAAGAGCAGTAAATGAGAAAGTGAGATAGTNCAATCTTGTCCTTTCTGTAACAAACTCACAACGGCATTATTTGGCATCGGTCATATCCGGCTTCGATGCTCATCGAGCATCCAGGCCCTCGAGCCTTTTACTGCACCTTCGAGCCCGGGCTCGACCTTCTCTGAACTTCCACCCTCGAGGCCACATCTCGAGCCTACGAAATCGGGCTCCCTGATTTCGACCGTATACAGTAATCAGAATACTTTTTAAATCAGAATTTCTTTGTATCCTGAAAATCAACGAACACATATCTAAAACTGTTTAATTTTCATGTTTTTCTTTTGAAGAAAAAAATAGATAAAGTTCATAAGTTGTATTCAGAAGTGTTACTTTTTTTTAAGATCAAAGTAGACCGTAAAAAATGATGGAATTTGATCTAAGTCGACCCGAAAAGCGAATATAAATGGTAAAAAATCCTAAAATACCATATAAGAACACAACATCTCACTTTAAAAATGTGAAATTATTCGCATGCTCAATTGTTGGAGAACTGTATGCTATGATAAAATGCTATAATAATTATACTTTACTGAACTTTAAAATCTAATTAAAGAAGTGAGAACTAAAAAGATAAAGATTAAAACAAAAGCTAAAATCCGTGGCTTGATTCGAGTCGGTTACTTGCTCTAAAAAAATCAAACCAATATATTATATTAGTTTATTGCATTTGTAAAAGCGAAAAAAAAGAAGAAGAAGAAGAAGGAGAAGGAAGAACACCACTAAAATTGTTGTAGTTAGCTAGTCGCATATAAAAATAATAGAAAAACATTTAATGAAAGCAAAACCAAACAATAGTTTAGTTAAAACATAATGTGACCACTGGCCATTACATTTCGTGCTAATATAGAATTTACATTTCATAAAGGATATTGCAACGGAAAATATTTTATTTCCATCTCTGTCAAGTAGGGGTATCAATGATATTTAAAAATCGACTAAACCGATGACCAACTACCGTATCGAACCGAGTTTTAGGTTTTTTTAAAAATAAAATCATAGGTTTTTATATAAATTTACAACCGTACAGATAATTAGGATAGGTTGTTTATTTTATAAAAATAAACCGAAAAAATACCGAACCATACCGAATAAATTTATATGTGAAAAATATATTTATATAATAATTTTGAGAATATAAATTTTTTCTTGGGCCTTGAAATTATAAAAATGGTTACTAGCCAATAAGTAATTAAAATCAAAATCTTAATTCCCAAACATATTATACTATTCCTACTAAAATTAAATTATTTCCAGCATATTCATTAGCAAGACAAATTATTCTAGCATTTATGAGTAGAAAACTACAATGTATAGAATATGTTTTCTTTCGTATGATGTAGATTTATCTTTTTGAATATTTAATCTTCTACAGACTTTATTCTTGAGTCTCAGCTTGGTTAATATCTTTCTACTCGTGTGATTTATCTTTTATTTGCTTAGTTTCTTTTAAATTGCCGTAAAGTAGTTGATGGATTTATACTCCGGTCATCTTTCATGTTTTCTTAATTTATCATCATTTAAATAGTAAAACTTTTTAGAGAGTTTTACATGACATTTAAAAAAATATTAAAAAATAACCGAACCGTACTGATACTGAAGATAAACCTACATGATTGAGACTGTTTCGAAAAGTCTAATTTTGGTTCTATAATAGAATAACCGAAAAAATGATATGATACAAATTTTGTAAAATAACCGGCGAAACCGAAAAGTTGACACCCCTACTGTCAAGGATGTAAAACCATCACTTGTAGTCCAAGCCGATTTATCCAAATTTATTCCAATTAAAATCCACTGCAAAATATTATGCAATACGCAATTTTTGTTTGCTTGCTTATTTCTACATGTTTTTTCATAAAAATTCGAGAATTCTTTATAATATTACTTACTAGCACGAAATGAAGATGATTTTGTCAATATTTGGAATTTTTAGAAAATTACTTAGTAACTAATGAAATTATTGATCTTCGTTGCTGCCTTCAAACTTCTCATTGTCAAAGATTAATTGAGGCTTTAAGTATCCATTAGTTTGAATTGCTGATTTAGTTGTTCTTCCCGCTTACAGTTACAGAAGCTAATACTTGATGTCATTATCTAAGTTAATTCAATAGCCTCAATGTCAAGTCAACTTAGTCTTAATAAGTTTGTTGATGGTATGCATTACTTCACTTTAGTTTCTGAAGATTTTTATTTGCCCGGGCAAAATTTATATCATCACAATTTTGCTTTCAATTTTCACTTGAGCTCTGGTATCTTGTTTGATTATCTAAGCTACTATATTTTTTTTTCCAATTTCATAAGATATAACTGAGTTGTGAAATCATTAGACAACTATTTACTTACTTCATGCAAGTGAATTTTCTTGTATACATCTTTTTTTCTTTCTTGTTCTAGCAGCCAAAGCCAACTTCAATATATATTAATCTTCATTTACCAAAATGGCTTCTATTAAAGCCCGCTAAAATGGTTATGGTTAAGCTGAATGCAAGGGTAGCTTCGTAATACTAATGGCCTAACGCTAAATTTAATAAGAGTTCTTAAACTTTTTAGATTGAATACAAATATGTAAATGGTTGATGTTGTATTTTAAAAAAAATAGTATAGTAGCCTTAAAAGACAACAAGCGTTTAACTTCGTATATTATTACTATTATTACTGTTACTATTATTATTGGTAAAGGTTAATTTCATGTTAATAAGATGTTAGCCATGTATTTGTAATATATTACCTTGGATGAGATTTTTAAAGGCTATATTTACTAATATGAATAATTAAATAGTTTAATTCAAAATTCTAAAATATTTCTAATTTTAAAAAGTAGACAATTCTTTTTTTTTTTTAAAATAAAGATTCTGTAGGTGCTTTGGGGCCTCATTTTGGGACCTAAAGCAAAAGGTTTTACTAGCCCCCCGAGTCACCCTTGGTTGAATGTTTTACGAAGAAAATACTTACATAATATTTTTTTCAATATTATTATTTTATACATAAAAATCCTTACATTATTATTTACAGCACAACAATTTATTTATTATTATTTAAAATATATGCAATCGATGCATTATAATACTTGCATAACTAGCTTGTGAACGAACCGACCCGTCATTAGTGTTATGGAACCTACAGGAAAATAGAGGTGTCTCCTAAAAATAAACCAGATCTTGGTCCTCTTTTGATTAGACTGGAGCAATGAGTTTGTTGAGGTTATTTCTAGTATGATATGAAGGGTTAAAGAGATAAAATGATCATAGAAGGGGCACAACCAAAAAGATTATGTAGTTAAGTTAAAATGAAAGATGTATATCTTGTCACCACAATGGTCTCAGATCCTACTTAAGATGAGAACATTTTCACTCTATTTCTAGTGCATCCAACTGTGCATTAGAATTAAAAATCCACCCTAAAATTATAAAAGAGAGAAAATCCACTTGTTACGCAATAGAAAGTCTTGCTACTATGCATCACTTCCAACTTCCAAAATATTATTTTTAATATATATATTTGGCTCAATGTTCGGTATACATTTTGGGATTGTGATTAATTCGATGTCACGATCCAACCGGAGAGTTGCGACGGACATTCGGTACTTTACTCAACCGAGTACCAACGTAACATATCTTTCTTATCGTACTATCATGGGTAAATGTGCCAAAAAGGTCATTATGACATAACCAAAATAAAACATAAGGGAATACTAGACATAGGACGGCCTAACATGATTTAGAAACTTATACATGTGACATACGGGCCTATAAGACTGACATGATCATTTGTAAACTCAAAACATAGGGAGACAAGGCCATACAAGTATCCATATACCTGAAACCTATCTATAAGCCTCTAAGAGTACATAAACATCATAGAGGTCGGGACAGGGACCCGCCATACAGATCAATACATGTCCAAAACATATTGACCAAATAGGCAACTCCGGAGAAACTGGAGTGCGCCAACACTTTCCGCTGAGCTGATAACTTACTAGGAAGACTGTCAACCTGTCTATTGGGACCTGCAGGCATGAAACGCAGCGTCCCCAGGCAAAAGGGACGTCAGTACGAATAAAGTCGTGAGTATGTAAGGCAAAAAAGCATAAATAAGAACAGTAATTTAAAGAGAGATATAAGAGATACAACATGTAGAATTTGAGTGCCTCTGAGAGATAGTGACATAAAATGCGTGATACATATATATACATAATCTTTTCAAAATATACGCCTCTGTGGGCATCATCATCATCATATCATACCCAACCTCGAAGAGGACTTGATAAAAACGTACCCGTCCATCATAAGGCTCGGTAGAATCGTACCCGTCCACGTGGAGCTTGGTAAACCCAACTGATCAGTGTTTGCACAATAGGTGGCATACTCGGATGACTATAACGTGGCTCGGTAGAGTAAAATAAATACTATATATAATGCATGCTAGACTCATGGAATCACGTTCTAAACCTTTCGGGGTGACGTAAGGTCATTGCACCTTCGATTAACATTATGGACATCATACCGTCAATATGAACTTCACTAGGATTTATATATCAAACATACTTTCTCAGGATAACCTTATAAGAAAAGAACAACATGGACAACCTTAGTTGCTAGGAGTAGATTCGTTATGCAATAGCGTATCGTGTACGTTCGTTTCACTTTAGATCATGCCAAAAGAAAGAAGGAAGTTTCTTAAGATACCTTAACTCCATTGAGTCCTTAATAACTTCCAAGATATTCTTCAAACAACTCAACTCAATATACCATTGCATAAGGAGATTCAAAATTAGTGTTGAGTAAAGGCTAAATGCGCAACTTAACCTAGAAGCTCGTTTACGAAAATTTGGGCAGCATCTCCCCTGTAACAAGGCCCTCCTCCAATACCATATATCAACAAGAACAATAAAAAAATAATAACAACATGTATGCATAATTTTACAACCTTATCTCCATCACAATATATCATAAAATAGCCCACACACCCTAATCACTTCTTACATAAAACGACAACAAAAATAGTGTCAAACAACCTAAAAATGTAAGAACGAATGACCAGAACACCATTCCGTCATTATGTGGTGTTTCTCCACACATTTTATCCTCCAAAACGCCAAATAGAAAGCCCAAAAGCAACTCGAAACAGCCCATAAAACAGTCCTCTACAAGTCGAATAACTCAAACTCACGGCACCATCCCGTAAGTCCTAACTATTAGGAAACAAATTTATCAACCTTCCTTGATATTTAACGCTTATATACAGAATGTAAAAGTTTTATTAACTATTAATTACCTTCCAAAACTCAAACTACAAAGAAAAAGAGAGGCGATATAGCGATACTTACGTCGTAGGGATTGTTCGAGTGTTATCGCTTCTTGATTTCGTACCCGGGATGTTAATATTCTTGGGAACCCTTGTGGAGAGCTTGAGGATAAGTTTAGGGGGTTTTATTATGGTCTTGGTATGTGGAAAAGTGAATAAAGAGACGATATAAGGCCTATATATATATATCCATTTCTGAAAAGTCAACGAGGTGCTAGCTTGGTACCCTATTATTGGCTCTTCTTCAGACGCTTATATCTTTTTATCCGACTATCGTATGAAAAAACGTTTAAAGAGTTAGAAACTAAATTCAAAGACCTTAACTTTGATATATAATATGTCCCTAAAAGACCTCATATAATACACAAAACATATTGCTCAAGAAGCTCTAGTGACAAACTTACTTGTCACCTATGCAGTTTGCGCAGTCTCACGGAACTGCAAATATCTCTCTACTACTATGTTATCGATGAACAGTTTAATGATTTAGAAAATAGACTTGTAGATATTCAATTTGGTAGGTATATCATCCCCTAATTCCAAGTATATTGGTAAAAAATCTCAGATACATTTGACCTAAATTGCATCATATTTATGAATGTAACTTGTGATGATCTTTGCCAGATTTTGTTCCACAACTCACTTGACTTCAAAACATAACACATGAATATAATAATAAGAAAATAACTTATAACATAACCTCCTTATCATTTTTATCACTCTAGTCTCACCCCAAAAGTACATGTTATAACATTCCCAACTTGTCGACTTTCGACGAAACTTATTTTCTTCAATTGGTTTAGCTTCTAAGCCTTCAAACCCTCTTGGTACTTGCAGTCCATGATCTTAAATATTTATAATCTCTAGGTTATATGATTAACTTACTTTATGTAATTTCAAAGACGACCTCATTTCTGAGCTTAAATCAATTGGCTTACTACGTACTCACGTACAAAAATATGGGGTGTAACATCATTCCCCCCTTTGAAACATTCGTCCTCGAATGTTGACTGTTGCACTGATAGCTCTTACGGATGGTTTTAATATTTCCCTTTCCATCTATCCAACTGTTATGTGAATACATCAAAAGGTTAGGGAATTCCACCCCCCCCCCCCTCCTTAGGCCTCTTTATCACACCATAACTTGTGGTCGAAATTCTTCCAATCTCGTAATTGTTTCTACCTTATTTCATGCAGCCTGACAATTCTGACCTTGTATGTGCGCCTATGCGACTCTTTTCTCCTATTTTATCCAGCTTTTATCCAATCTCTAGGTCTCTCTTTGGGGACCTATACCGAACTCGACAAGCTATCCCTCTGGGCATCTATGGGTGTACTGATGTTTTTCATTCGGTACTTTGTCGAACTTACGACTATTGATATATCTTGTTTCATAGCCTCGGTTATCTATCCTTATGGCTTTACAACATCTTGGTGGGTCATACTATACCATAAAACTTACTTCACTTTACTATTACCGAGATTTGCAACCCAACTATAGGTTACGCTGTCGCTGTTTATCCTATATGTATAAATCTAAGTCCTTTAATGCTTCCTCTTTACTGTTCATCTTAAGAATTACAACCTAATCTCATCTCATACTTTGGAATTTTTATCCATCCATTGTTGATTCACCTTAATGTTGATCCATAATCTACTACTAATAACTTGAAATCTCTCATTTAATACATTGTCACTAGGGCTCACGTCGCATCGGGGAACATTTGAAGTGATTTTCTTGATCCACATAGGGATGATACTATACTTCAATAATCGTATTTCATAACATCATAACGTGATTCATCTTATGGGGGTATTCTAATCCCGTGCAGTTCATGAAATCCCTTTTCTCAAAATCATTACTCAATCAAAGGCCTAAACATCACCCTCTTATCATTTATCACAATTACACCCTTACTTTACTACCAGGGTAGCATTCCATCTCTTCTAAATGCTCCTAGTTTTAAACTCCTCTGAGTTCAGTCATGCTATACTGAGCTTTTTATAACTTTATGGAAACCATCAACTCTCTTGTTGTGATGGGTTTAATCCTGAGGACTTACCTATTCTCTTCACCTTCTCACTCAACTTTTCTTATCCTTACTCATGTCTAGCTAAAACCTTGTTGCTCTACCATACTTTAGCTTACGACCTACGAATATCTATTTATACTACTCACAACCTTCCTTTTAACAAGCTAGCACTATAGATTTCCTTTCATGCCTTCTCAGTTGTCTTTAAATGTAAGCAATTACTTTTCCTGGTCGTTCTACCACTTGCTGCAGGAATACTTGGCTTACTTAGTGCCCATGAATACTGGAGTTCCCTGTAACTCATATGATCTAAATTACCAACTTTTGATTTTTTTTCCTCTTCCCGTTCATTATCCACTTTCGTATGGAGTGCATACAATATTATAGTGAGACTGTTGTTACAAGACCATTTCTTCTTTAGGTCATTATGCTTATGTTGAAGCCTCCTTCCTTATATCCTCAGCTAGTCTTTCATTGCAGTGCTTAGGGAAGACCCTCTGACTCTTGTAAAGCTGTGAGCTTATTATATTGTATACCCCACGGTATTTCTGATGTTCATACTTGCCTTTCATTATCCTTAGTTACTTACCTATGCGCCCTTGTGCTCGTAGGGGTGCTTCTGAATTGAAATTTCAATTGTCTCCCTAGTGGCACTCTCTTTTATTTCCATAACACTTATATTGTACCTTCTACTACCCAACTCCTATCTGAATATTTCTCGAGGATTACGATGTCGTATATGAGAGACTGAATTTCCTATGTTGGGTTTCACTATGTTTATCTTGCATGATCTAATGATTTGTCTGTATCCTCCTATCTAGCCATAACTAGGCTCTTCCTGAATCAATTACAGACTACCCGTTGGTCCACTCTCATATCTGTATTTTATGTAACGCCTCTTTGGTTATGTCCTTTGTCTTAACTTACCTCTCGTACGAGATCCTTATGTATCAAGTGTTAATTTTCACTTATTTATCAATATCATCGAGTGCAATACCCTTATTAATTCTCCCCGGCATCATGCTTGCATAATGTTCTGGAGTCATATTATATCTGTAGGATCTGAATAAATACAATCTCATTCCTTTCACCTTTTTACCGCATTCTTCCTTTACCATTCGATAGTTATCTCTTCATTTTTGGCATTTTTTTTTCACATCTTCACTGACATATTACCAACCTTGCGGTAACCATTATACACCAGGGATAATTGAATTTCTTACACAGAAGGGTGACACCTGGTGTAACTGGCACATTTAGTCCCTTAAGCTTAACTCTTCTTATAGTGCTTGGTTTAGGGGCGTATTTGTGAATGACCTTTAAAGGTTATTCTTCTATTGTTAATTCTATTATTGTCGAAACACGATCTCTGAAACGTGCTGACTATTACCAATTCCTTCGATCCCTAATTCATGTTCAATTTTTTTTCTTGTTTACTATCCCATACTAATTTATATTACTTGGGGGTCTAACTTTTCCTTCTGGTAATCACGTTGGACTCAACAACTGATTTCTCATAATGAGGATATGACTTTAGGGCTTATACTTTTATTGTCTCAAGGCATGTCTCCTCTTGTATTTTCCTTCACTTGACTATAGACTCTGTCATCTTGTCATATTTTGATTTACCGTTATCACTCATTTATCACATCTTACTCATAATTCTTCATTTACTCTCTTCTCATTCTCCTGCTAATATCTTTGTCTATTACCTTATTCTAAAAACGTCAACAAAATAGCCTTTTGCTTTTAGATCCCCTTGCACCATCTCATTGGCTCTTGGGTCGACTAACATTCTCTCTTTACTAGGGATAGGAGTCATCCTAAGGTAAATATTTGCACTTTCTAGGATTCCAGTGCCTATCTTCTGAACTTTCTGAACATTCTAGTATTCATATCCGACTGTATTATTCTAGAATGCACCATCTGGCTATCTCCCAAGGAGAACTATTACCATGTCCTGCACTACCCTTCAAAACTGTTAGATAATGATAACAATCCATCCAAAGTTTTGGGTTACTCTAACCTCAGCTTGATCCTGATATCCTATCATTCTATTAAATTGTATATGTTATCTCCCATAGGGAATAATTGAGATGGGTATGGTCAATTGTATATATCTCTGTTACTGTTGAAAGTAACTCAAAATACTTATATTTCTCTGCGTGAATTATAAATATTGTTAATCTTTATTAACTAGGTACCTGGTACCCTTCTTCATCTTGATTCTTTTACTTGCTCAAACTTGTATCTACCTTCTGATTCTCTTATTTCTTTTTACCGTATGGGTGGATAGATATTCTTGAACTTAGAAATCCTTATCAAGAAACTTACACATCTTAGTAGAAACATGAAATGCTGAAGAACTCATATTTACTCATCATAAGCATGATGAAAAATTGATTTCCTCTGACCCAACTCTTCCACAACCACATTCAATCTCTTACCAACTGTCTTTCTTGATGTAGGCATCATTGTATTATGAATAATAGAATTTAGGAGTTTGATTTCTTATAACTGAGCCCTACCACACGATCTAAAGTAAGAAGAAAGAGTGACAGTCCTAAATTCCCTATAGCCTCCTGCTATAAGTGTGGTGCACAACACACCCATAAACAAGACTCTTCTAGACACGACTAGTAAATTCCCTAGGATAGAACTGCTCGGATACCACTTTTGTCACGACCCAAACCTGAGGGCTGCGACGGGCACCCGGTACTTTACTTAACCGAGTACCAATGTAACATATCTTTCTTATCGTACTATCATGGCTAAATGTGCCAAAAGGGTCATCATGACATAACCTAAATAAAACATAAGGGAATTCTAGACATAGGACGACCTAACATGATATAGAAACTTATACATGTGACATACGGGCCTATAAGGCTGACATGATCATTTGTAAACTCAAAACATAGGGCGACAAGGCCATACAAGTATCTGTATACCTGACATCTTTCTACAAGCCTCTAAGAGTACATAAACATCATAAAGTTCGGGACATGGCCCCGCCATACCAATCAATACATGTCCAAAATATATTGACCAAATAGGAAACTCTGGAGAAACTGGAGTGCACCAACACTTTCCGCTGAAATGATAGCCTACTAAGAGGACTGTCAACCTGTCTATCGGGACCTGCAGGCATGAACGCAGCGTCTCCAGGCAAAAGGGATATCGGTACGAATAAAGTACTAAGTATTTAAGGCAGAAAAGAATAAATTAGAACAGTAATGTAAAGAGAGATATAGGAGATACAACATGCAGCACCTGAGTGCCTCTGAGAGATAGTGACATGAAATGCGTGATACATATATATACATATCTCTTAAAAACATACACCTATGTGGGAATCATCATCATCATATCGTACCCGACCTCGAAGAGGACTCGGTAAAAATGTACCCGGCCATCATAAGGCTCGATAGAATCGTACCCGGCCACGTGGAGCTCGGTAAACCCAACGGATCAGTGGTTGCACAATAGGTGCCATACCCGGCCGAATATAGCGTGGCTCGGTAGAGTAAAATAGATACTATATATAACACATGCTAGACTCATGGAATCACGTTCTAAATCTTTCGGAGTGACGTAAGGTCATTGCACCTCCGATTAACATTATGGACATCATACCATAAATATGAAATTTACTAGGATTTATAGATCATACATACTTTCTCAGAATAACTTTATAAAAAAAGACCAACATGGACAACCTTAGTTGCTAGGAGTAGATTCGTTATGCAATAGCGTATCGTGTACGTTTGTTTCACTTTAGATCATGCCAAAAGAAAGAAGGAAGTTCCTTAACATAACTTAACTCCATTGAGTCCTTAATACCTTCCAAGATATTCTTCAAACAACTCAACTAAATATACCATNACCCGGCCATCATAAGGCTCGATAGAATCGTACCCGGCCACGTGGAGCTCGGTAAACCCAACGGATCAGTGGTTGCACAATAGGTGCCATACCCGGCCGAATATAGCGTGGCTCGGTAGAGTAAAATAGATACTATATATAACACATGCTAGACTCATGGAATCACGTTCTAAATCTTTCGGAGTGACGTAAGGTCATTGCACCTCCGATTAACATTATGGACATCATACCATAAATATGAAATTTACTAGGATTTATAGATCATACATACTTTCTCAGAATAACTTTATAAAAAAAGACCAACATGGACAACCTTAGTTGCTAGGAGTAGATTCGTTATGCAATAGCGTATCGTGTACGTTTGTTTCACTTTAGATCATGCCAAAAGAAAGAAGGAAGTTCCTTAACATAACTTAACTCCATTGAGTCCTTAATACCTTCCAAGATATTCTTCAAACAACTCAACTCAATATACCATTGCATAAGGAGATTCAAAATTAGTGTTGAGTAAAGGTTAAATGCGCAACTTAAACTGGTAGCTCGTTTACGAAAATTTGGGCAGCATCTCCCTTGTAACAAGGCCCTCCTCCAACATCATATATCAACAAGACCAAGAACAAAATAATAACAATATGTATGCATTACTTTACAACCTTATCTCCATCTTAATATATCACAAAACAGCCCACATACACTAATCACTTCATACATAAAACGACAACAAAAGTAGTGTCAAACAACCTAAAAATGTAAGGACGAATGACCAGCACACCATTCCGTCATTATGTGGTGTTTATACACACATTTTATCCTCCAAGACTTTATAAAACATCAGAAAAATAGACAGCCCAAAAGAAACACGAAGCAACCCACAAAACAGTCATCTACAAGTCGAATAACTCGAACTCACGGCTTCCGATCACCGTCCCGTGAGTCCTAACTATTAGGAAAGAAATTTATCAACCTTCCTTAATATTTAGCGCTTAAATACAAAATGTAGATGTTTTCTTAATTATGAAGTACCTTCCAAAACTCAAACTACAAAGAAAAAGAGAGGCGATATAATGATACTTACGTCGTAGGGATCGTTCTAGTGTTATCGCTTCTTTATATCGTATCCGGGATGTTAATATTCTTGGAAACCCTTGTGGAGAGATTGAGGATAAGTTTAGGGGTTTTATTCTGGCCGTGTTATGTGGAAAAGTGAAGAAAGAGATGACATAAGGTGTGTGTATATATATATATATCCATTTTTGAAAAGTCAAAGAGATGCTAGCTTGGCACCCTATTTTTCGCTCTTCTTTAGACGCTTATATCTTTTTATCCGGATATCGTATGAATAAATGGTTAAGAGCATTAGAAAATAAATTCCAGGACCTTCACTTTGGTATATAATATGTCCCAAAAAAACTCATATAGCACACGAAACATATTTCTCAAGAAGCTCTAGTGACAAACCTACTTGTCACCTATGCAGTTTGCGCGGTCTCGCGAAACTGCAAATATCTCTCTACTCTTATGTCATATCGATGAATGGTTTAATGAATTAGAAAATAGACTTGTAGATCTTCAATTTAATAGGTACATAATCCCCTAATTCCAAGTATATTGGTAGAGAATCTCAGATACATTTGATCTATATTTCAACATATTTATGAATGTAACTTGTGATTATCTTTGCCAACTTTTTTTCCACAACTTAATTGACTTCTAAACATAACACATGACTATAATAATAATAAAATAACTCATAACATAACCTCCTTATAATTTTTAGCATCCTAGTCTCACCCCAAAAGTACATGTTATAACATTCCCAACTTGTCGATTTTCGATGAAACTTATTTTCTTCAATTGGTTTAGCTTCTAAGCCTTCAAACCCTCTTGGTACTTGCAGTCCATGATATTAAATATTTGTAACCTCCAAGATAACATGATTAACTTAATTTATGTAATTCCAAAGACGATCTCATTTCTGAGCTTAAATCAATTGACTTACGATGTACTCTCATGTACGAAAATATGGGGTGTAATATTCGAATTCGCATTATAATATTTATTGAAGGGGAAAAGCATTCTCTATCATTTTTTTTTGCAATTCTATAGACTCGAAGCTAGGCTCTCTAATTAACAACAAAAGAATTTTATTGTTTGTGTCGTGGGAAATTGGATCTTGAGGATATATGATTGGTTTCAACTTTCTAGACCAACATGTTGTTAGAGCTCAGTCCGTATACACAACTGGGCCAACAGTTTGCATAGGGATATGCATTCGATTTATCGATTCGATTTTGACCCTTATCGATAATTACTTATCTATTATCGATTTATACATATGCTTATCGTTATCATTTCAATAAGGTTTTGATTTTTTCGATTTTGATTTATCGATTTTTGGGGCTTATCGATTCGGTTATCGATTACACCAATAAGAAAATTTGGGGGATTCCACGAAAAGTATATTTCTATAAACACGCCTAACTAATATGGATAAAAATAAGCTAAAATAAGACGAACACTAGTAATTGCTAGAAGTCAAACATACTTAATAGTAATAAAATTCCATCTTTGCCACATTAATCAGGATTGTCCACAAGTCCAAACACTAAAAATAGAGAATGGAAATTAAACAAAGGACGGACAATTGGAATTTGCAAGTAAGAAAACTAGTAGTCCTTCGACAGAGGCATGTATAATTTGACACAACACAAGACAATTGCGAAAAAATTAAGGAAATTACAATTATCAGCTTGCTGATCCTAGTTGAGACTTCCCATCAACATACTGCTTCTAAAGTAGAAAAGAAATAATACCGCGTTACTTTACATGGAACTGGGGCACAAAATAGCAAAGATGGCAACCAAGATCCAAATGGTGTCTATTTCATATGTCAAATTTTGGAACATAATGCATTTGCCATGCACTTCCAGATTTTGCTTCATATGTAAGAGTGGGTTCTAATTGGCAGCACCTCTACTGGGGAAGTCAACAACAATAATCAGCAGTGACTACTTGGAACTCTTAGCCTTCTTATCAGCTTTAGCCTTCTTATTAGCTTTAAACCTGGAAGAAATTAAGAAAAATATTAAGAACTTTGTAATACATCACATTCTTTTACAAGTATATTATTTAAAATGGAGAACTTACATAGCAACTAACATACTCTAGCAAACATCGTCGGTGGAAGCTTCTTTGCCAAGATTAGTAAAATCTAATAAGAATATATATTAACAAGTTAAACAATTAACATATTATTTAACTATCTTAGAAATACAATAAAATTAATTAAAATATACATACCTTTCTCGAGTGTCTCGAGAAAATCTAAATCTTCCTCAACATTTACAGGAAGTGATTCACTCCGAAGCCAATCTTGAAGGCACACTAGAGTATCAACCAATTTAGGAGTTAATGAACTCCTAAATTGGTCAAGAATAAGCCCTCCACTACTAAATGCACTTTCAGATGCCACACTTGAAATAGTAATAGCAAGCACATCTCGAGCCATCTTAGGAAGAACAGGAAATCTAGGTGAGTTCACCTTCCACCAAGCCAAGATATCAAAGTCCGGTCTTTCATTTTCAGGATCTTCTGCAAGATACTTTTCTAATTCTGTTTTAGAATCTACACCTCCACTTGCAGCTTTATGTTTCCTTATTTCATCTAAAAGTTCACCTAAACCAGGAATTGAAGTTTCCATTGTGCTGAATGAGAGCTTGGAAAAGAGGTAGAAACTTTACCACCAGTATCTTTTGAAACCGACTTAGAGACATGCTCATTAAATAATGAACTCATATAAGTATGAACCTCTTTTTCAATAATTGTCCCTTCATCTCCAAACATCTTCTTAAGTACAAAACTAACAGTAGTAAACTTGTAGCGAGGATCCAAAACACAAGCAATGAAAATCATTTTGTTCATTTTTTTGGTTCACCCCAATACTTCTCAAATTTTTTCCATATACTTGATGACATCTCACTCAAAATTTCACTTCAGTTGTTATAAATCGATTTAAGTAAACAACAACTTGACCAATTTCAAAAAAATGGGCATTTGATGTTACATAAAGTGATCGGTACACCTTCAAAGTGAGATTATAAAATATTTCAAGAAATTGTGCAATTCTCTTTACATCATCCCAATCAGTTCTTGTAAGCATACCTACAGGCTTTCTATCTGAAATAGCATCAAACATAAGATAACGTGACAAGCCGGTATCGCGATCAAAATATTATTTAATTGCACGCTCATATTCTATAGCCCTGCTCAACATCAAGTAGGTGGAATTCCACCTTGTAGGAACATATAAGCATAAAGANAGTGAGATTATAAAATATTTCAAGAAATTGTGCAATTCTCTTTACATCATCCCAATCAGTTCTTGTAAGCATACCTACAGGCTTTCTATCTGAAATAGCATCAAACATAAGATAACTTGACAAGCCGGTACCACGATTAGAATATTATTTAATTGCACGCTCATATTCAATAACCCTGCTCAACATCAAGTAGGTGGAATTCCACCTTGTAGGAACATCTACGCATAAAGACTTCTTGACAATATTTTCACTTTCACAACATTCCTGAAACTTCCTCAATCTAGCAGGAGACTGTCTAATGTATCTAACTGCACATCTAACACGAGCAATAGAAATACCCGACTCTTTTAAACCATCTTTCACAATAAGATTTACAATATGAGCCATGCATCTCACGTGAAGGTGTTGATCATTCATGGAATTAGTTCCCCAATCATCTAATTTGTCAGACAACTTCTCCACGGTCACATCATTTTAACTTGCATTGTCAACTGTGACAGTGAAATATTTTGCAAACCCCAGTCACGCAAATAATCAATAATACACATTGCCATATCTTCACCTTTATGACTATTAATTGGAGAAAAGTTAATAATTCTTTTATGCATAATCTATTCACTATCAATCCAATGGGATGTGATGCACATATAGTTAATNCCACATTAAAAGGAGCAAAACAATCCCGTGTAACAATATTACGAGAAGGAATATGAAAACAAGGTTGTGCCACTTTCATAAAGTTTCTAAAGCCTTCCTTCTCAACAAAACTAACTAGAAGTTCATCAACAATCACGATACAACACAAAGCCATCCTACAATCTTTTTGATCAAATTTCCATGGAATAAGATCACCTTTATTACTCCCCCCCGCCCCCGGTAATGTTTGATATTGTAATAGTTTTTTTGATCTTTTTCAACTTTATACGGATTCCTTGGACATTTACTGATATGGCTATTCATTTGTGTCGTACTTTTTCCTTTGTCTCAAATATTCTTGTCCACAATATCAACATACATATTTATTATTTCCTTTAGCATCAACTTTTTCTTCAAAAAAATCCTATGCCCGAGATCGTTTTTTCCTTTGTTTTGTAATTGTCGAGTGAGTAGTTGCAGCAGTAGACTCAGAACCTCTACTTTCATCAACCACTTTATCAATTTTATCATTTTCAGCCATGTGACGTGAATGAAGAATGTAACTTACAGTCTTAAACGATTTGAATGAAGCAAAGCAAGACGAAGTCAGCTGTCACGACCCAAAATCCCTAAGGCCGTGATGGCGTCTGACACAAGGTTAGGCAAGACAAAACATTAATTTATTGAAATAACTTTCCAGTTTTTAACATTTTCGAAATCGTTACTTTCTCTTGCATCTCATAATCAAACAAACAAATTTTAGTAAACTTAAATATGACAGCACATCAATTTAATTTAATGAAGTAAATCCCAACACGTCCCCAGAACCCGGTGTCACAAGTACATGAGCAACTTCTATGAATTTTACAAATATTACAAAACCTGTCCGAAATACAACTGGACAAGGAAATTTAAAATGAAATAGATACAGCATGTAGGTGACTCTGTCAGCTGTGGATCGCCTCTGGAAGATGCAGCTCACCTAAGTCTCCGAATCCTCCACATTGCCCTAGAGGTACCTGTGCAATAAAATGCACAACAAGTGCAGCATGAGTACGAAAATAACGTGTACTCAGTAAGTCGCCCGCCTAACCTCAGAGAGGTAGTGACAAGGGGGAAAATTAGACTCTTGCTAAGGTCCGACAATACAACATGTGACAGAATATGATGAAATACAATAGACATGAAAGACAGCGAGCAACAAGTACATAGCAAATAACGGAATACAGATAATAACTGAAAGGAACAGCAAGGTACTAAAATCTCCTTTTAACAAAAACCTGACACTCCAGTTACAAGTGACTCAGAACTCAAGTGATCATACACATACCAGGACAAGACAACCGGCCGAAGTCATAAAGGTGGTCATAGGGACTGGGGTCATAAAGCTATCCCACGATCGCGAATCATACCTGCGACTCGCATGCTGAGTCGATATAATAATAAGCTATCCCACGATCGCGCATCATCCCTGCGACTCATGTGCTTACTCGATAATAATAATAAGCTATCCCACGATCGCGCATCATCCCTGCGACTCGCGTGCTGACTCGATAATAATAATAAGCTATCCCATGATCGAGCATCATCCCTGCGACTCGTGTGCTGACTCGATAATAATAATAAGCTGACCCACAGCCACGCATCATACCTGTGGCTCGCGTGCTGACTCGATATAAATATATATTTAACATAAATCTCCCCTCGATCGCGAATCATGCCTGCGACTCGAGTGCTGACATATTTCCACACATTTAAATCCACTTTTTATTAAGAACAATAGTTTTTTCTCATGGAAAATAGTAAAAATCCATATTAAAAAAAAACATGAAACATAGGTTTCGAAATCATTTGTTTTTGAAACTCATTTGTCAAATTTAACGGTGTTCCTCGATACGACCTAATCCAGGTACACATATATTTACAGCGGAAACAAATTCTCTTTAAAAGGAGAATTGTATGAACTCCAGATTTCTTTTAAACATTTAATTATGTTTTCGGTCGTATTAACAGTTCAATGATACATGCAGGGTTACAGGTACACACATAAAGCATGCTAGTGGGTCCTAGACTACCCGGACATAAGCATATTAGTAGCTACGCACGGACTCCCGTCACCTCGTGCGTACGTAGCCCCCAAAGATAATAACATATACTGAGTTAATTTACCTAGGGGGACGATTCTCCCTCACGAAGTTAGAAAGGAGACTTACCTCGCTCCGAAGTTCCAACACCGGCTTCCAAGCCCTTTCGATGATCCCAACGGACGCACCACGCTCCGAAACTACCACATACATGACAAAGCAGTTAAAATTCATCCTAATACTCACAACAACTTCAGATTATATACTTTCCCAACCCCGCTCAGTGAAATGACCAAAATGCCCTCGGGCCCATGTGCCCGGAAATAAAAAATTCTTGAAGATGCCTCCTACCCATAGCTTTACTAACTCAATTATATAATTTACTCTAATGTTCATGCTCAATTCGTGGCCAAAAATCCAATTTTACCAAATTCTAGGTTTCTTCAAAGTTTCACAATTTTCCTACCAATTTCATGCTAAAAAATCCATGCAATATCTTGTATTTGACCTTAGAACCAAGTAGAAGAACTTACATATTGAAGCTCGGTCAAATCCCCCTTAAAAGCTCTTCAAAAATCGCCTATCCCATGAATAAAGTGAAGACAATGAACTAAACTCTCGCTTAAAAACAATCTGCCCAGGCCCATTTTCCACACCTGCGGATCCTTCATCCGTACCTGTGATCCCGCAGGTGCGACCAATTCACCCGCACCTGCGGTTTCCCAAATATCCAGCCAAATTGCACATGCGCCCTATTTCCCGCACCTGCGGCTTCACAGGTGCGGAATATTCATCGCACCTGCGGTTCCCAACCATGCCAAGCAGAACTCGCATCTGCGACTCCCAGGCCGCACCTGCGGCCAATTCCTCGCAGGTGCTGTTGCACCAGATGAGAGCAGAAACCAGCCCTTTCCAACCTTCAACTTTGATCCGTTAATCACCCAGAATCCACCCGAGACCCCCGGGACCCCGTCCAATCATACCAACATGTCCCAAAACATAACACGGACTTGCTCGAGCCCTCAAATCACATCAAAAAACACCAAAATCACGAATCACACTCAAATCCAATTCTTTAAGAACTTAGAATTTCAAGCTTCTACACCCGACGCCGAAACCTATCAAATCACGCCCGATTGACCTCAAATTTTGCGCACAAGTCATATTCAACATTACGGGCCTGCTCCAGCTTCCGGAATCACATTCCGAACTCGATATCAAAACTTCCACTTCCGACCGGATTTCCCAAAAACCTTCAAATATCTATCTTTAGCCAAATGACTCCAAAATGACCTACAGACATCCAAATTCACTTTCGATCGCGCTCCCAACTCCAGAATCACCATACGAAGCTATTCCCAAACTTGGAATCCCAAAAGGACATCAATATCATTGAAATGCGCTTCAAGCCAAACTTAGGAAATTTCTTCAAAAAATTCTGACTTTCACAATATACACCAAAACGCTCTCGGGTTACCCAAATCCCGATCCGGTCATACGCCTAAGTCCGAAATCACCATACAAACCTGCTGGAAACTTTGGATCCTGATTCCGAGGTCGTTTACTCAAAATTCCAGTCTAACTCAATTTCTTCAACTTAAGGCTTCTGAAATGAGAATTTTCCTTTAAATTTAACTCTGAACCTCCTAAATTTCAACTCTGACCATACACACAAGTTACAATACGCGAAATGAAGTTGTTCATGACTCCCAACTGCTGAATGACGCGCTGGATCTCAAAACAATCGGCCGGGTCGTTATATCAGCACTCCTCGCTCTTAACCTAAAAATTATGGCTGTAAAGAAATCAATTTAAATAAGTGATACAACTTCAATTACCAAATTAAACAAGTTTATTCACGATTTAGACATGGGAGGGCGTACTGTTAATTAAAAATGGGACAAGAAAATAGATGGAGTATGTCAATATCGGTCATATATATTTAAGTAGTCAATGTCTATGATACTTAAGCACAAACTATATATTCATGAATAATATATAGTAATTCGTCTGAGGAAAATGGAGTGAAGAAACTGATTACAATTTACAGGTAAACGAACTTCAATCTTTTTATCCTTGAGTACCGAATATAAAGTTTAACCCTGACAATGAAGTCTGCTTCGTTTCCTATGAAACCTGTCAATATAAACCTTCTCTATTGTTTCCTATTGAAGTAAAGAACATCAAATTTCCTATTCCAATTTTAATAAATTACTTAATTATGAATTATTTA
Organism: Nicotiana knightiana; assembly: GCA_005239525.1. Taxonomy (NCBI): domain Eukaryota; kingdom Viridiplantae; phylum Streptophyta; class Magnoliopsida; order Solanales; family Solanaceae; genus Nicotiana; species Nicotiana knightiana. The sequence continues at coordinate 80,541 of ML429880.1, forward strand.
TATCGTCAGTGAGTAAAACATTAGGTCTTATCATCAACGAATAATTATGAGTTTAACCAGAGTTGTAAAAATAAAAATAAAAATAGTGTTACAAATTGCTTGAAAAGTGAAACTCAAAACCTGAACACAAGTTACTATGAAAAAAACAGAAGGGATTTAACAATTTCTTCAAAGCTTAGCAGCCAACAGAAGTAATATAATACGTACCTCACAATTCAAAGGCGGTTCATATGGACCGATATGAACTGGAAAAAAGAAAATGGAATTCCCAAGGGCGTTCGCCGAAGCTGGAAAGGGAAAAAAGAAAATGAGAGAGGGATAAAGAGGGAGAAACGACGTTGAAGAATGGGTAGAGGAAATAATAGGGTTAGGGACTTAGGGTAAAGGAAAGGGTATAATAAAATAAGGGTATATTTGTCTTTTTAGTATATCTTATTGGTTTATCAATAAACCGATAACCGAAGAGGACAAAATCGAAATCAAAATCGATAACTCGATAAGGAAAATTTTGAAATCAAAATCGATAAATCGATAAACCGATATCGATAAACCAATAACAAATAATCCATTCGATTTATCGATAAACCGATTCGAATGCACACCCCTAAGTCTGCATACACAGCTGGCCCAATAGAGTGACCCGACCCAGTCTTTTTCTCTTTGTAATGAATATTAGTGTATAGTGTATTACAATATTGATTCTATTTTTTTCCTTGTAAATATAAAAGACTGCTCAAGTGAGAAAATAAAGATTAGACAGATATTTCAAAATACTCTTCTTCTGTTTCTCTCTCTTCTCTATCGACCCTTCTAGGGTTTTCTTCTAATGGATTCACCATAGCTCATTGAGCTTCAATAAAAGATGGTATTAGAGCTGGGATTCTGATTCCTCGTTAATAGAGCTTCATCCTCAACGGTAAATCAATTGAAGATCTTACCGGAATTATTTCTTTTGGTTAAAGTTCGAGGAGTCAGTGAATCTGCTACTACATGACAAAATTTTGGGGCTTTCACTGGAAACTCTCTCCACATTGCATCAATCGACAGGAACTCCTAATGTTATGATGGACTTAACGGATTTGAGGCTAAGTTCAATCTAGGGTTTGAGTTGTACACGAAGACCTTACTTCTTCGGGTTTTGAGAAGAAGGATTGTAATATTGATCTAATCTACAAAGCTGAAGTTTATACTGATATGATTTAGGTTAAGTAGTGTAGAAATTCATGTATACGACAAATTGCATGTTATCGATTTTGAGTTTGTTATCTATTACTGTATCAATTTAGGCTGTGTTAGGAGATAATATGGGTATTCATGCAGGTAACCTCACTTCACCCTTAGTTTCCACTACTGAGGGATTTCCTCCCTTCACAATAGACCCCCTCGCCCATTCTATGTGCACCCGCCAGACAATCTGAGTAGCCAACTAGTACATATTCCATTTAATGGACATGGTTTTGTATTGTGGAGAAGTTGCATGCTTACTTCTCTTTCTGCTAAAAACAAATTAGGCCTGTTTGATGGAAGAATTGCCCAAACTCCTATCTACTCTCCCTTCTATTCCTATTGGGAGAGATGCAATGACATGGTGAAGTCTTGGATCATCAATTTTGTGTCTAGATACTGCGAATGAGGTTTGGACTAACGCTAATGAAAGGTTTGGGCAGTCCAATGTGTCTAAATATTTTCAAATTCAGAGAGAAATCATTTCAACTGTCCAAAGGTCATCTGATATTTCCACCTACTTCACCAAATTTAGGAGTCTTTGGGATGAATTAAATTCCTCATATGTAGGCCCATATGTTCTTTTGGAGCTCTTCCCAAGTTTATAGAAGATTAATAACTCCAATTCCTAAATGGACTAAATGATTCCTATTCAACTATGAAGAGTTCTATCATGCTCATAAATCCCTTACCACCAATAAGCAAAGCTTATTCTCTTTTGCAACAAGATGAGTGTCAAAGAGAAACTCAAGCTTCAATTCCAAATTTTTCCAATGAATCTGTCTCATTCTCTGTATCCTCAACCACACCAAACAGAAGTTTCAACCAAAGGATCAATTTTGACTCCGGGAAGAATAATTCTGTCTCTTGCAAATACTGTAAAAACCTGGACACACAGTGGAAAAATGCTACAAACTGCATGGTTTTCCTGCGAGTTTCGAATTTACCAAGGGCAAGAAATCAATCTCTTGTGTCCAGTTGACATCCCAACCACTCAATCTACAATTTCTCCACAGCCATCTAACGAGAATTCTGCTCATGGTTTCACAAAGGAACATTATCATCACCTTATGACTTTATTTTAGCAAGTCCAGGTGCCTCCTAGTGCTGGTTTTGACAATTTCTATGTTGAGGAATCTGAATTTACACATTTTGCAGGTTTGTTTACTACTTATGCTGTAGATTCTACTACTCCTCTCATATGTGCATCTTCTCAATTAGGTGTAAATCCTTGGATATTAGACTCAGGGGCAACAAATCACATGATCAAACACAAACACGTACTTCACAACCTTGTACCTTTACCTAAGCCCTTTCTTGTCACTCTACCTAATGGATATAAAGTTAAGGTTTTGTAAACTGGTTCTTTACATATCAGGCATGCCATAACTTTACTTAATGTCCTTCTTGTACCTTCCTTCCATTTTAACCTAATCTCTATACATCAACTAATATCTCAACTGGATTCATTTAGTTATTCTTACCAAATTTAATTGTTCTTTACAGGGCCAATCTCTGAAGAGGCCGCCGGTAATTGGTAAGGATGCTGAGAGATTGTACTATCTACATCCTGAGGCTGACTTGTTTCCATCACAACATGTTTCTTCTTCTTTTTCAAATTCTATTTCTTGCAATAAGTCTGATTGTCTTCCAATTTCTATAAATAACCTATCATGTAATCAAACATCTACCATGAATAAAATGGATTTGTTTTGGCATCAAAGGCTAGGTCATATGCCTTTTCATAGAATGACATCTATTCCATTTTTATCTCATAAAATTTCATCCAAACGGTCTTTTATATGCTCTATCCGTCCAATGGCTAGGAAACAAATCTTACCTTTTCATGATAGCCATATTCATTCCACTGCTGCTTTTCAGTTAGTTCACATTGATGTTTGGGGACCCTACAATACTAGAATATATAATGGTTTTAGTGTAACGACCCGACCGATCGTGTCATTCAGCGGTTTGAAGTCCTGAGCAGCTCCATTTCAGGTATTATGACCCGTGGGCGTGGTCGGAGTTGAATTTCGGGAAGTTCGGAGTCAAATTAGAAAGAAAATTCTCATTTTAGAAGCCTTAAGTTGGAGAAATTGACTAAAATTGGAATTTTGAGTAAACGACCTCGGAATCAGGATTTGAAAGTTCCTGCAGGTTCGTATGATGATTTCAGACTTGGTCGTATATCCGGATCGGGTTTTGGATAACACGGGAGTGTTTCAGTGTGTATTGTGGAAGTCAGCATTTTTGAAGAAATTTCCTAAGTTTCGCATTTCAGTGATATTGATGTCCATTTGGCATTCCGAGCCTGGGAATAGCTCCGTATGGTGATTCTAGGGTTGGGAGCGCGATCAGAAGTGAATTCGAATGTCTGTAGGTCATTTTGAAGTCATTTGGCTAAAGATAGAAATTTGAAGGTTTTTGAGAAAATCCGACCGGAAGTGTGAATTTTGATATCGGGGTCGGAATGCGATTCCAGAAGTTGGAGCAGGTCCGTAATGTTGATTATGACTTGTGTGAAAAATTTGGGGTCAATCAAACGTCATTTGATAGGTTTCGGCATCGAATGTGGAAGTTTGAAATTTCAAAGTTTATAAAGTTTGAATTTCAGTGTGATTCGTGATTTTGGCGTTGTTTGATGTGATTTGAGGCCTCGAGCAAGTCCGCATTATTTTTTGGAGCATGTTGGTGTAATTGGTCGTGGTCCCGGGGGTCTTGGGTAGATTCCGGGTGGTTAACGAATCAAGTTTGGAGTTAGAAGAAGTGCTGAGGTTGCTGTCATCTGGTGTTACCGCACCTGCGAGGCTTTGGCCGCAGGTGCGACTTTGGCGCCGCAGGTGCGAGAGTTTGCTGGCTTGGCTGGGAGCGCAGGTGCAATGCGATTTACGCACCTGCGATGGCGCAGATGTGGACAATGGGGCGCAGGTGCGAGTTTTGGCTGGATCTGAGGAAGCCGCAGGTGCTGGAGTTTGGGCGCACCTGCGGGATCGCAGGTGCGAAGGTTAGATCGCAGGTGCGGAAATGAGGCTGGGCAGATTGTTTTTAAAACGGGATTTCTTGGCCATTTCTTCATTATTTCATTTGGTGAGGGAGATTTTGATGAGCTTCAAGAAAGGATTTCCATCATGCATTACTAGGTAAGTGATTACTTTCCATTCCTAAGCTAAATATCTGATCTTACATGGAATTAGACATGAGAATTTGTATAAAATTAGGATTTTAAGGGAAGACCTAGAAATTTGGTAATTTGGATTTTAGCCACGAATTGAGCATGAATATTTGAGTAAATTGTACATTTGAGATAGTAAAGCTATGGGTAGAGTTTAGCTTCGAGAAATTTCAGAATCCGAGCACGTGGGCCCGAGGGACCAAGGGCATTTTTGTCAATTCACTGAGCGAAGTAGGGAAATTATTTAATTTGAATTGTTGCAAATATTAGAGTATATTTTCATTGGTTTGTCATTATTTGGATTGTTTTGGGGCGTTGTGCGTCCATTAGAGTCGTCGGAAGGGCTTGGAAGCCGATTATGAAATTTCGGAGCGAGGTAAGTCTCCTTTCTAACCTTGTGAGGGGGAATTGTCCCCATAGGTGAACTTATTAAATATGTGTTACTATTTGTGGGGGCTACGTACCCACGAAGTGACGAGGGTTCGTGTGTAGCTACTATTATGCTTATGTCCAGGTAGTCTAGGACCCACTAGCATGCCTTACGTGTTGTACGTGTGATCCTGCCGATAATATTAGACTGATTATGCTATTGAATTTGGTAATTTATTTCCTAAGAAGGCTAGAGTGTACCTTTCTTAATCATTTAGAAAGAGAATTGATTTCCTCCATGAATAATTGTATTCCTGATAAGGATATATTATTGAATATTACTAAACTTGGAAAATGAATTTCGAGAAAAAGTTTTAAATACTATTTTTGTGACTTTTAAAAGAGAAATTTTCATTTACTTGAGTATTTTTTCCCGATGAAGTCGGGGTGGACTGTTGATTGTGCATGACTGCATGTGACCGCTTCGCAGTTTACATTCCGCGAGCGGAGTGTTATTTCCCCCACTCTCATGGGTGCAGGTCGTACGCTACGGTGAGATTGAAAGATATATTATGGTTCAGGCCATTCGACCCTCGGCAGTGCACATATATGATTATTATGATGGCTCAAGCCGGTTGTCCTTATCCCGTATGCGCATGCTAATTTCTTAATGATTTCATGGACTCTTTATTTAAGATATTTGGAGGGGAAATGAAGAAGTAACTGTTTATTTAAGATATTTGGGGGAAAATGAAGTAGTAATTGTTTATTTACTTTCAATATTTAATGTTTACTGCTTTTATCATCCTCGTATGCCTATTGATGTTATTATATATTGCTAAATTATTTTGTTGGACCTTAGTGAGTGTCAAGTCGACCTCTCGTCACTACCTCTCTGAGGTTAGGCGGGATACTTACTGAGTACACGTTGTTTTTGTACTCATGCTACACTTGTTGTGCATTTTGTTGCATAGGTACCTTCATAGCAGTATGGATGACTTGGAGACTTAGGTGAGCTGCATCATCCGGAGGCGACCCGCAGCTTACAGAGTCTCCCTCATATTGTATTTATATTCATCTTTAATCCCTTGTCCAATTTGTATTTCCGACAAGCTTGTAGTATTTGTGAAACATCTAGAATTTGCTCATGTACTTGTGTCACCGGGTTCTGGGATGTGTTTGGGATGCATTTTATAAGAATGAAATATTAAACTATCGTATATACTTAGGATTTTATTCAGTTACTATGTAATAAAGTGAAAGGTAATGATTTCAAAAATGCTAAAACAAGAAATTTAACTTAATCATTTAATGATGGGTTTGCCTGACAGTGGTGTCCAGCGCCATCACGACCTTATGGATTTTGGGTCGTGACAATTTGGTATCAGAGCACTAGGTTCTCTTAGGTCTCACGAGTCATGAGCAAGTCTAGTAGAGTCTTGCGGATCTGTACGTAGACGTCTGTACTTATCTTCGAGAGGCTACAGGGTTGTTAGGAGTACTTCCCTTCTTAATTCCTCATCGTGCGATTTGATTCCTTTCAGGCTTATGCCTATGTTTCTTCCTACTCAATCTTATATGTCGCGAAGCGCTTGCTATGAATCAGGAATTTGAGGAATTGAAATGATGCACGGATATAATGCGAGATATTTTCCATACGTAATTGGTTGGGGCTGTTGTTGTAGCCCTGCGGAAGGATAATATGTTGTTTCAGCTCAGTAGCTGTGTTTCTGAGAGCCTTGAGATTATGCTCAGGTTGTGATGATGTTTACGATTGGTTATCGCGCGATGTCGATATGATGATAGAACGCTTGCCCATATGTGAGTCCTGATGAATGTCTTGAAGGGAGGTCTTCTCAGAGTGTGATTTCGAGATTTCAATATTTTAGTTCCGGTAAAGGAAAGGCATTTGGATTATGAATGGTTCGGTTGGGGTTGATAAAGTAGTAAGACTTGGTGTTTTCAAGTAAGGTGGAGTATTCACCTGTGATGTGTTATTGTCGTCCTTGATCGAATGGAATGTGTTAAGTTCGCCACTGCCATGGTTTCTTCGGTTGCATTGTGTCAGAGTGTTATGAAGTATTATTGAAGAAGCGGTTGTTAGAGATCATGGTGCGTGGTGGTTCAGGACTGAATAGTTATTTCTAATGAAGGAAGCTCGAGAAAGATGATCCATGGAGAGTTTGAAGTCGTGGTGATCTACTGGTGTAAGAGCCGTAGAGAATGATATTGAATCGGGAAGCATACGACGAAGGAAGACATGTGAGAAGTGTCAGGCGGCAAAATTTCTAAAAGTCCAGACGTAAGGAAAGGAGATCAGGTAGTGCTTAAAGGAATGGGTTTAACCAAGGTGGGAGAGTGGCATCATAGTGGTGAATTAGAGGATATTGTAGCACATTTAGTAGATGTCCATGAGGAGCGGACAGACTGGTAAAGTTGGTGAATGAGAACAGGCTTAGGATGGTGTGATGACCCGGTCGGTCGTCTTAATAATTAACGCCCTGATCCCCTGTTAACTGTTTTCCCAAGTCTATTTCTGCTAAATTGAATTGTTGGGACGTTTGGTTTTGAGTTTCGGAGAGTTTTGGGACATTTAGTCCCTAAATGAGAGATTAAGTGTTGGAAAGTTGCCCGTAGTCAGAGCAGTGTGAATACGGCCTCGGAATGGAAATCTGATGGTTCCGTTAGCTCTGTTAGGTGATTTCGGGGTTGGGAGCGTGTTCGAAATGTATTTTGAAAGTCTGTAGCTCATTTAGGCTTGAAATGCCGAAGTTTGAATTTTTGGAGTTTCTGGTCTGATAGAGAATTTTTGATCCGAGGGTCGAAATGAAATTCCGGAAGTTGCAGTAGTTCCGTCATGTCATTTGGGATGTGTGTGCAAAATTTGAGGTCATTCGGACAAGTTTAGACGTGTTTCGTCATAGGATGTTAATTCTAGAATTTTCCTAAGTTCCTAGGCTTGAATCTTTGCATAATCGATGATTTTGATGTTAT
>MDKJ01256779.1:0-14931 GCA_005239525.1 Nicotiana knightiana
CAGGTGGTGCACTCATCTTGATCTTCTCCAAGGTGTTAGCCTTTCAAGGATAACCTGCTCTGCTACCAATTATTGTTTTAGATGTCAATACCACACAAGAATATAGTTAATTGTGTGGTACCCAATTTTCAAGTGCTGTCTTACTTGAAGAACCTGGTTCTTCTTGGTGTTCCAACTACTGCTGTTTGCGGAATAATAAAAGCAGTAAAGTAAAAATAAAGAGATTTTTACATGGAAAACACCTAGCTCAAAAGGTGAAAAAACCACGACCTACACCTTAGTAGGATTTTCTCAAACTCTTCACTTAAACTCTTAGCCAAACGGACTTACAGAATAAACTCTTTTGTAATCCTAGGATTAACTCTAACCCTATGTAGTAACTAGCCTCTAGCTAATTTCTACCATCTTTAAGTTAACTCTAACTTGAACAAAGGTGTACCTATTACAATTGCTTTTATGAAAGTTGAAAAGATACAATATTAAATTGCCTACTACAACCAACTAGACTCAATGATAAGCAAATGGAACTGGTTCTTCTAGCTGGTATGTAGCTTCAGATTCGCACTCTCCAATTTGGCTCGAAATACTTGCAAATTTCTTCACGAATTTTTGCTCTCAATTCTTGATAAATTTTTGCTTTTCTGTGTCTACATATCATAAGAAAAATCTGCAATTTATAGGAGTTAGTAGATAAGGAATTAACTAGAATCCTAATCCAAATCTTCCATGGTGAAAGAGTTCTAGTCAAACTCAACTCCTAAATCCTTCCTTATCTTTGATTATGTTCTTATTGAATAAGGAATCTTCTCCAATTTCGTTTTTGCAATCTTTTCTATAAGAAGATATCTCAATTTAATCAGAATACATTTATCTCCTGCATGTGCATCTCATGAGCCTTTAACTCTGCTGGTCTATGTCACCTGTGATGGACCTGGTTCATCTCGGAGTTACTTTGTCAATCTTCAAAACTATTTCCTTTCTTGGGCCAACAGACACAAAAATCACCCGGCTAACTGTGCGTGGGAATCACTTAGACATAGCGCGTGAGGGGTCTAAAAAATGCTGACATGGACTATTCTAACGGTAATAAACCATATCCATGGTATACTCATTTAACCCCTTTCTCCATTGTTATCATCTCCCAATCCCTTAAAAAAGCCCTATTTTATCTCCATTTCAATTGAGCTAAATTGTTCATCAAGAACTAAAACTCGACGTTTTTTTTATCAATTTGAAGAACTCCATCGTCCTTAGTCGAATTATTTACACAATCTTTCTTGCTACATCTCTTAATTTTTGTTAGAACAATGTCCCAAGATACCGAAATTGTTGAATACTTTGATGTGGTCGTCCATGTGAACTGGAAATTTCATGGAGTGCTGCTAACCCAGGAAGAAGGTACTTTGTATGCAAAATTGGAAAAGTAAGCGTATTCCTCAACAAATTCTTTATACGAATTTTCTGCCATTGATTTATATAATTTTTTTTTGACGGAAATGGGGAATGTAAATATTTTAGATGGTTCGAGGACGAGTTTCCTGAGCAAGCGAATAGAGTTATATGGGGTTTGTCGAAGAGAGTGAAGGCATTTGATCAAGAGAGAGATCGAGCAAAAAATGGAGGAACACAGTGATGTTTGTTGTTGTTGTTGTTGTGGAGTTAATGATATGGCTTTATTCATGTTCCTGTTGATGGACTAAACCAAGATTCTGGGATAACTAGGCGAGTTAATTAGGGATAAATTTGTGTAATCTGGGAAAATGTTCTTGTTCTACTTTTGTTCATTGCTACTCTACTAGGGATCATATTTGTGTAATCGATTCTCCAAAATCAATGTAATTTATCCTTGTTTCTGCCTTTAAAAATAGTTTTTTGCCTTACTTGCTTTAAATTGGTGTTGCAAATATTGTATGTAGAGAAGTAATGGAACAAAATAAGTGCAGCCTATTACTAAAATTGAACAATTTTGCCAACTACTCATAAAATTGAAGTAATGAACAATTCTGTCAAAGGCTATTAAAACTAAAGCAATAATCCATTCTGTGAAAAGCTACTAAAACTAAAGTAATGAACACTTATGCCAATAGCTACTAAAACTGATGTAATGAACAATTCATAGAAAATTCAAGGCCTGCTGCATATCATATCAATAGTAATCAATAATTCATTACAAAAGTTAGTGCAACAACTCAAAGGAGTTCAACACTGATATTTTTACCAAAAGAAGTGATGCACTTTACATAAAAGTGCAGCATAAACCAATCCAGAAGTGTTGCATAATACACCAAAGTTCTACCTATTACAAAATAAGAGTTGCCTATTACATTCAACTTGAATTAAACTACTGATGGTCATTATTTCTTTTTGGCTAGCTTATCCATGATCACTTGAGTTGAAGATTGAGATGGTGCACTCATTTGATGCACTTGTGCCCCAACTTGGTTCCTTCTACTTGCACTCATTTACTGTAGTTGCGAAGTACTAATTGCATCTCTCTCATTCCATCTAAGTCCTGGCAGCCTAATTCCATCATCAAGATTCACATCTGTGCTGCTCCTTACTCTAGTCACATGGTTGACAACCCTTTCACTTGACAAACCAGGCTGCAATTGACATACATAAAAAATCCAATCAGAAAGCTAAGTAACTTGGATAGAATAACTATAAATACTGTCAGAAATCATCCTTAAGTAAATCAGAAACCTTACATTAAGTACTGTCCTGCCAGTCTCTATGTTGGTGTAGCATCCAAAACCAATAGTTCTTCCCATTTTTCCTCCTGAAGCAGTAAATGAATCTAATGGTTCCCTTCCCCTTTTCCCAGCAGAAGAAGATCCACCACTTGCTGCTTTTGGTTTTGGGATCTTCCCCTGGGAGCAGTTTGAGGGAGTACATCTGGAAATGCACCTTTTGTAGGTCTAATAGCTGCACTTGGTGCCTTTGCTCTTTTCTTGGGAACAGTTGGTGGTATGCCATCAGATACTGAACTCCTTTGAGTTGGTTGACTTGATTGAGTTCCTTGTGATTCTGGTCTACTTGAAGACCCTCCAGGTGCACTCTAAAATGAATATATACACACAGTTAATTTAAGCTTAAAATATTAATAGAAAGCTAGATAAAAACATATCATACCTGCTTTACTCTACATGTTTTTTTTTGTTGTGGCCAACTTGATGACAACGTGAACATGTCATCTTGACTCCTTTTTTGGACAGCTTTCCCCCATTTCTTCTTAGGCATTCTTGTCCTTCCTTCTATTTTTTTGGGGCCTGCCTGGCATTGGCTTTGGGACTGGTGGTTCAACGGTAGGACTATTAGCGTCAGGCCACATATTCAGGTTAGGAATTGGTTGAATGAAATATTCATAAGCCTTCAGAAATGTTTCCTTTGTATACCAATGCTCCACATGGTGATCTAGATCATCTTGTGAGTGATAGTATGCACACACAGCATATTCACATGGTATTCCTCTCAACCTCCAAAGTCTACAACTACAAGTTTTCATCCTTGTGTCAACAATAAACCTCAAATCTCCTTTTTTGACCTCAAAGCCATCCTGCCCATTCCAGATAACTTGACACTCTCTAGCCAATTCCTTATTTTCTTCTAAGGTTAGCCTAGCCATAAGTGATATGTCTGAAATCCTTTTATCATATCAACCTGTATAGCCGTTATCTTATGCCTAATCTCCTCTAACATGGTAACAATGATTTTGTGCCTAGCAGCCAATATCCATGAGTTAAATGTCTCACACATGTTATTCTCCACTATGTCACACCTGGAATGTTCTTGGAAGAATGCCCTGCACCATGCCTCTCTTGGGTACTTCATCATATCTTCACAGATTGTGCTGCCAAGTTTTCTCATGTTTGCAACTTCACTGGTGTACTTAAACACATAACTGGCCTTTGCAACCCTCCATAATTGTTTCCTCCTTTCTTATCCCTTCCATTTCTTAGACCAGTTAGACCATATGTGCCTTGCACACATTCTTTGTTCAGCCATAGGTAATAAGTCCTTAACTGCTATCAAAACACCCTGCAAAATAGTATATACAAACAACAAATACATACAACATTAGAAGTCAACGATGAATCAAAACAGTATATTGAAAACAATATATACAAAATAGTTTACCTTTTGCATATCAGACATTACTGTTAAGCCATGTCCTTCACCAAGTTGCAAATCTTCTTTCAAGTGACTGAGGAACCAACTCCATGAATGTTTAGTTTCATGGTGTACAATAGCCCAAGCAATAGGAAACGTTTGTTGGTTCCCATTTCTTGCAACAACCACTAGTACAACTTCCCTTTAAAAAACAACCATCCAAACCAATGATGTTCCTACACCCTTCTAACCAACCTTTCTTGAGTGCATCAAAGCATACATAGAAGTACTAAAATAGGTTCTTCCCAGGCTCAGACTCTCTGTCAATTTTCACAAAACAAGAGCTGCCAGGATTGGTTTCCCTAATACTGTCAGCATAATCACACAGTCTTGCAAACTCCATCTTCCAATCCCCCATAAACTTTATGAGAACAATATGTTTGGCTCTATAAGTTATAGTTCTGCCAATATACAATCCCAAGTTCTCCCTAACTAGTTCTTGAATTTCGCAGAGTATCATATAAGGAGCAGCAGTAAGTTCTTTCTTGAATTTGTTGGCAATGTATTTTGAATTACACATCCTGTTGGTGTTTAGTGGTTGGCATTTATCTACATGATGGTACTTCTTGATCATGAAGTCACCAGAATCCCTATCAACACTAGCATACAACTCCCATTTGCATTTTTTTGATTTACACTTCACCCTTACCTTAACCTTCTCATTTGGTCTAAGCTTTAGCTGAACTTTATACTCTATTGCATAATCAGCCACTGCCTTGCTAAACTATGCAACATTCTTAAATATCATGCCCAACTCAAAAATTGCTACTTCACAGTCAGTGTCATATCTAACTTTTGTGCTCTTTCTTCTACTTGGAAGGTCAGCACCAGGCTGAAAATCAACCTCTACCTCTTCATCAGTATCATCACTGCCACAATCAAAACTATCAATGAACTCCTCATCACCTCTAATCTGCCAACATATTTCTTTTTTTTGTTGTTAATTCCTATATCTTCAAAACCTCTATCAATTCCAGCTTCTCCTACCGGCACACTACCAGTTTTAGGTTATTTCTTCCTTCTGTTAGCATTCTTTTTAGTTCTCCTCTCATTTCTAAGGTCCTAGACTCATCATCAACTTCACTATCATCCTCATCAGGAAGTTCTCCAAGATCAGACTCACTACTAGCTACCTCTTCTTCATTAGCCCCTTCTCCCCCATTCAGGTTCTCTACACTATCAACTTCCTCTTCTAAATTTACACCATTAGCAGCAACCCCTTCACTAACATCCTCATCAGGAAGTTCTCCAAGTTTAGAGACACCTAAATTATCATGTGGAGGAAGTTCACTTGGTTGTGGTCCATTTATACTGATTTCACCATCTTCTGTTGTTGCCTTAGTTGGATTATTAATTGTGTTGTTACTTTCTTGAACAGCCTCTGGCCCACATAAACACCCAATTGGGACCACACTATCAGGAACTACCTCAATAACATGTGAAATGTATAAGTCTAAAATACCCTCCTTACAGTAACAAACAATATTATATAGTTTATCATCATTTTCAATCAAGACAATTTCTTTGGACCTAGGGTTAAAGACATAAAATACCCCAACAGTTGCATAACCCAAAGCCGTTGTGTAATATTGAAGTTCAATCAAGGAGAAATAGTCTTTGTCAATAGTAAATCCATTTACCTCTAAACTAGTGACATATTTCTCACCTGGAGATTCAGTAAAGATTCCACCATGGTTAAAGGACAAGAATGAATTCGTCCACTGACATGATTTTCACCTAAAGCAAACAAAAAAAGGCACCACGTGAGCACAGTCAGCAAGATTCGACAAAAAGAAAAGAAAAAACCTAATTTTGTATCTACAGTTCCCAAAAACACCATTACTAACAAAAAAAACCCTAATAAATAACTAAAATCTCCATAAAATATTTAACTCAAGACATACTAGTAAAAAAGTGATTTGATCTCTTCCTTGACCTTCTTGTTTATGGAGCAATCAATTTTTGAAGAAGAAGAAAGATAGAGGGAGACAGTGGAGACGATAAATGAGAATTAGGTTTTTTGGTGTACTTTGGATGTAACGAATAAAGATAATTAAATGGGTTGGTGTTTTACCCGATATGTTGAGTTGGATTTACCCGGTACACGTAGATCTTACGTGGACAATAAATCCACATGTAAGAAATGTATTTGTCAGATATTACACGTTACCAGCGCTTATATACACGCGCTTGACTTAAAGTGGCCCGGGTGATTTTTGTGTCTAAGTGGCACAATAGTGCCCTTGTTCAGGGGTTCATAAGGACCATATTCAAGAAAAAGTGTCAAAGTGAAAAGCGACGACAAGTTTAAGGGGCTGCCGATGTATTTGGCCTTTGATTTTTTGAGAAAAATAGACACTTATATATACAAAAAAAAATAGTTATTCCTATTAATTCTTTGTCGGAAAACAACAAAGGCTTACAGAAATGGGATCAATTAAAGATGTTCCATGAAAAAAAAAAGGTTTTATATGCTAATAAGTTAATTACCGTTCTTAATATATTATTAATTTTTAGTTATAATTACTTAATAAATAATTTAATTACAAAAAAATTAATTATATAATTCTAACTAAAATAAAAAAATTTAAAGATGAACCGATGTTGAGTTGAGGACGAGGAATTGAGGGTTATAATGTGTTACCACCTCGCTTATCTCTATCCTCTTTAATGGGGCACCAACTGAATACTTCAAGCCAACTCGAGGTATTCGCCAAGGTGATCCTCTCTCACCCTATCTCTTCCTATTATGTATGAAAATGATGGCACGCTCCATCGACCAAGCAGTAGACTATAAACTTTGGGCTCCCATTACCGTTGCAAAATCATGCCCGCCTCTTTCCCACCTATTCTTTGCCGATGACATTATCATCACATCACAAATAAATACTACTTCTTGCCACTCCATAATTGATATCCTACATTGATTCACTCAAATGGCTGGTCAAAAAATAAACTTCAAAAAATCAAAATATTTCTTCTCTAAAAATTGCACGGATTCTAATAAAAATTATGTCCTTAGCTCCTTTAATATGGCCGAAGGAAAATCTTTTGGAAAATAATTAGGCTTTCCCATATTCATACGGAAGCCTAACAAAAGCAACTTCCAATACCTCTTAGACAATTTTAAAAATAGACTCTCAGGTTGGAAAATAAAATATCTAAATCTTGCGGGTAAAACTACCCTTATTCGATCAACTCTTAAATCCCTCCCGACCCACACCATGTGCTAATAGGCTAAATTCACATAGTTTAACATATATTTATACTCTAACTTAATGAGGCTTCACGATCTTAAGTGAGTTAAATGATGATAAATTGGTTCTAATGGTGATTTTTGTGTTTCACATGAGTACAATAAGCTATTGAGGACTTATGACGGTGATCCGGGCGAATTTGAAGAATAACAGGCCATGGGCTAACTCCGAGGTGATTGGAAGGTTGGAGATTTGTCAAGGCAGTAGGAAACCCTATTAGCGCGAGACTAGCGCGCCCGCGCTAGTTCAGCGATCTTCCGGGCAGTGTTAAACCCCATTAGCGCGGGCTGTAGCGCGAGACTAGCGCGCATGCGCTAGTACAGACGGGAAAAATATGTCGAGAAGGGTACTTTTGGAAGTTTGGGGCCAATCAACTTAACCTATAAAAGGTTCAATTCGCCCGACGGAGAAGATTATCCAGGTTTAAAGTTTAGAATAAGAAAAAGCAAGGGCAATAGGCAAGGAGGACAATTGGGCATCAACCTATATCTCCTTCTCTTGCAATTTTTATCACTGTTCGTGAATTCTTTCGTAGTTTTCATTATTGTTATGAGTAGCTAACTGTTCTAATCTAAGGTTTTGGTGGAACACGTTGGGGAATGACGTTATTGTGATATTAATATAGTTTTGATTGGTTGTTAATCTCTATTTGTTCAACTACGTTCTTGTTGTAGTTAATTGAAAGGATCCTCAATTAGTTGTGCCTATTTATTATGTATCTACTTGAGAGAGAGTGCATATTTAGGTAATTGTTTGAACAACACCACTCCCAGAGTATAGACGAAAGTCATAACCGAGGGTTTAGAGGTTGGATTAGAGATAACGATACCTCGGGTGCAATCTAAAGTGAACTGTAATGCAATCTAGCTAGCGTAACTTGAGAGAGTGCGTCTAGTAAATTATCATAATTACTTGAGAGAGATTTATGGTAACTGGAGTGTTCATGATTGATAGAGACAACTAAATCAAACTATAGGAAGTATCCAAGAAAGAAGTTCACCAACGGGGGAAACCATAACCTTAGACCTTTATCGCATCTGTTTGCACCTCAATATTAGTTATCTTTTAGTTTATTTGATTTCATTCAGTTGTAGTAGTAAAAATACTGAAAAGTGATATTCGTAATCTTTGGGAACTTGATTTTGAGAATCGAGTAGTCTAACAACAATAATTGATAGGTTAATTCCCTGTGGGATTCGACTCTGGGCTAAATACTCAGATTATATTTGCAACGCTCGCTTAGTCTTTTTATAAGACATAGTCGAGCGTTATCAAATTCTGGCGTCGTTGCCGGGAAATTAACGGTGTTATCAATTAGAGTCGGAAGAAATACAAAATTCTTAAGTATAGTCAATTTTTCAATTTTCATCTATACATTGAAATTTTAACGTTTGCTAACTTGGTTGTACATGTGCATGCCTAGAAACTCATAGAGAACCGGTGAAGTACCAGAAGCCTTATCAGACCCCGAGAAAGTTTTCAAGGCCTTAAACCGGGCCAACCGGAAAAGTAAACAACAACCATCAATTGAACAACATGAACCCGACATAGAAGATCCAAACAACAGGAACAACAATGGGGATGACGTGGTAGACCCAGTTGCGCAAATAGAGGCAGAGGCTCCTTTATATGACTGGGCACAACCCACGACGGAGAATTTGGCCACTGCGATACTAGTCCCTCAAATACAAGCCGAGTCTTTTCAGATTACAAATAATATGTTGCACTTGTTGCAGAACAAGGGACTATTTTCAGGGTCATACATCGAGGACCCCCAACAGCATTTGAAGAATTTCCTGTCGATTTGCAAAACTCAGAGGCAGTCAAACGTCACTCAGGAAGGGATAAAACTGTTGTTGTTTCCATTCTCAGTGACAGGAGCAGCCTAGACTTGGCTAAACTCGCTCCCCATCAATTCTATTACCACATGGGAGGAGTTAGTTAAGCAGTTCGTGAATAAATTCCACCCACCCAACAAGACAACTCAACAAATTGATGAAATATTGATCTTCAGACAGAAGCCAGTTGAAACATTGCAGGAAACATGGGAACGATTTAAAGGAATGTTGGTTATCTGTCCACATCATGGTATTCCTAAGCAGATTTTGGGGAAGCATTTTTATATGGGTCTGTCGGATACTGTAAAGGCAAATGTAGATACTTCAGTTGGTGGAGCATTCTTGAGCAAAACATGGAGAGAAAGCCAGATCCTGCTTGATAAAATGGCGCAGAATTCGGGGTGGACAACCAGGAATGCGCCCATTACTCCTGTAGTTCACTCAGTGCCCTTCGATCCATCCAATACTATTGCTGAGAACGTGGCACCTTGATAACACAGACGAGCATACTAACTAAGAAGGTGGAGGAATCGGGACAAAAGCAGCAGGTACATATCGTGGATACAACCAATGGGGGATTATGCACATCTTGCATTAGTCAACCATTTGGTAATCAGTGGAATGCAGAGTGTGATCACCCTCCTTACCCAGAAAACATGAATTATGTGTCAAATTATGGAGGCCAGAGACAAGGGGGACAGAACTGGGGTTAGCAAGTTCAACCGTATAGACCACCTCACCGGCAACAGAACAATGAAAACATGGGTGCCATGAGACCTCAAGGTAATGTAGCACCTTATCAGAGGCCACAAGGTTATAACAATCAGAATCAACAACAAGCATACCACCCTCCTCAACAATAACACGGGGGGATGCAAGAAGATGGGTTTTCCAGGCTTGAAGCGATGATGCAACAGGTAATTGGGTCAACAACCAAAATGAGTGAGAGAGTAGATGTACATGATGGAGCTATTAAAAATATTGAAGTGCAGTTGGGCTAGATATTTATGGCAGTGAACAATCGTCCTCTTGGGACTTTACCTGCAGATACTCAGGTGAATCCTAAGGACCATGGCCCGAAGCAGATGATGGCAGTGAGTCTCCGCAATGGCAGGGACTTAGACTTCAAACAAGAATTGGCTCGTGAAAGTAGGCAGGCAGATACATTAGTACCAGTGCCAATCGAACTTGATGATTCCACAAACCTGACCAAGGTAACAGTACAAACTGCTGAAGGAGAACTTACTGGGAAGAGTGAGGCTGAAAAAGAAGTGGAAATATCCCCATATGCAGTAGTTGAAGTGGGAGTTGAGAAAGAAAAATCCCAAATCACTGGGAAGAAGAGATCGCCAGCCCTATTCCCTCAAAGACTGGCCAAATACCAAAAGGATGAACAATACAAAAAGTTCTTGGATATGTTGAAGCAGATACATGTAAACATTCCTCTAATTGATGCTCTGAAAGAGATGCTTGGGTATGCAAAGATGATGAAGGATTTGATGTCCGAGAAGTTTGATTTCCAAGACTTAGTGACTGCGACTTTGACTCAGACTTGCAGTGATGTGGTAACACGACCAATATTAGAGAAGTTGTCTGATCCAGGGAGTTTTACAATTCCCTGCACCATTGACAATTTGGCTTTTGCCAAAGCACTGTGTGATTTGGGGGCCAGCATTAATCTAATGCCCCTGACCATTTATAATAGACTGGGTATTGGTAGAGCCGTACCAACTTCCATGTTGCTGCAACTAGCTGATAGGACGGTGAAGAGACCGTCGGGTATTATGGATGATGTTTTGGTGCAAGTGATGAAGTTTGTGTTTCCTGCTGACTTTGTGATACTAGACTGTCAAGTGGATGGAGAGATTCCCATAATCTTGGGCAGGCCATTTTTGGCCACAAGCAAAGCTCTCATTGATTGTGAGACTGGGGAGCTCAAGATGATGCTTAACTATGAAGAAATCACATTCAACGTGCAGAAATCCATGAGGTGACCGAGTGAGTTCGCCAACTGCTCTCTAATTGATGTTGTGGATGCGATAGTGGAGGAAGATGATGCGTCCTTAAATATTGAGTACCCCCTTGCTGGATGCGTCCTTAACTATTGAGGACTCCCTTGCTGTATGTTTAATGAACTTAGATGTGGTAAATGGGGAGGAATTGGCAGAATGGTTGTTACCACTTGAAGGTAAATGAGTATGGCCGAGGGCTCTCGAGTTTGAACCATTGCACTTAGAGAAAAGAGAGAGCCCACCAACCAAGACCTCTGTGGAAGAACCTCCCAAACTAGAGTTGAAACCATTGTCAACCCATCTCAGGTACGCATTTCTAGGCCCTAATACTACGCTACCTGTTATTATCTCATCTAGTTTGTTAGATCTACAAGCAAATCAGCTGTTACACGTACTATCAAAGTGCAAGACTGCCATTGGATGGACCATGACAGATATCAAAGGGATCAACTCGGCATATTGCATGCACAAGATTCTCCTGGAAGAGGGACACAGACCTTCTAGAGAACATAAAGGCGCTTGAACCCAAACATGAAGGAAGTGGTGAAGAAAGAAATCATCAAGTGGTTAGATGCGGGAATCATTTTCCCCATCTCTTACAGTAGTTGGGTCAGCCCAGTGCAATGTTTTCCAAAAAAGGGTGGCATGATGGTTGTCGAGAATGACAGAAATGAGTTGATATCTACAAGAACCATCACGGGCTGGAGAATATGCATGGATTACAGAAAGCTGAATCTCGCCACCTGTAAAGACCACTTCCCACTTCCCTTTATTGATCAGATGCTCGACAGGCTCGCAGGGAGGTCTCACTTTTGTTTCCTAGATGGGTACTCGGGGTACAACCAGATTTCAATTGCCCCGAAAGACAGGGAAAAAACCTCTTTCACATGCCCCTATGGGGTATTTTCCTTCAGAAGGATGCCATTTTACCTAAGCAATGCACCCGCCACATTCCAAAGGTGCATGATAGCCATATTCACAGACATGGTCGAAGACATCATGGAGGTATTCATGGATGATTTCTCAGTGGTGGGAAATTCATTCGAGGAGTGCCTAGCAAACCTAACCCGTGTCCTAAAAAGGTGCATTGAGACGAATCTTGTGCTTAACTGGGAGAAGTGCCATTTCATGGTACAAGAAGGGATCGTCTTGGGGAACTTGGTGTCAAGTAAAGGAATTGAGGTGGACCGATCTAAAGTCGATGTGATAAAAAAACTTCCACCTCCCACATCAGTTAGAGCTATACGTAGCTTCCTTGGACATGCCGAGTTCTATTAGCGATTCATCAAAGACTTCTCCAAGATCTCCAACCCCCTCTGTAAGTTGCTTGAAAAAGATAACCCCTTTGTGTGTTCTAATGATTGCAGGGTAGCGTTTGAGGAGCTTAAAAAGTGGTTAGTCACGACACCAATCATCGTCGCACCCGACTGGGAGCAACCGTTTGAACTATGTGCGATGCTAGTGACTACGCAGTGGGAGCCGTGTTGGGTCCGCGCAAAGATATAATAATGCACCCAATTTACTACGCAAGTAGGACGTTGAGTGGAGCTCAGTTGAACTACACGGTGAAAAAAAGGAAATATTGGCAGTAGTGTTCGCCTTTGACAAGTTCAGGTCTTACCTGATCGGGTCGAGGGTGGTGGTGTACACTGATCATGCAGCCATCAGATACTTGGTTGAGAAAAAAGAGTCTAAGCCGCGCCTAATTCGTTGGGTGTTGCTTCTTCAGGAATTTGACTTGGAGATTCGTGACCGCAAGGGCACGGAGAACCAAGTCGCTGACCACTTGTCACGTTTTGAAGGTGATGAGAATGAAATTGAATCGGAGGATATTCTGGAAACCTTTCCAGATGGGCAGCTACTCGCTATGAGCGTAGAAGATGTGCCATGTTATACAGATATTGCAAACTACCTGGCTAGTGGTATTGAACCTTATGAACTCTCTTCTGTTCAAAAGAAAAGATTTTATCGTGATTGCCGAAATTACTATTGGGATGAACCTCATTTATTTAAAATTTGCATTGATAACATGATCCGGAGGTGCGTCCCCGAGATAGAACAATTTGCTATTTTGCAGGCTTGTCACGCATCTCCATATGGAGGACATTTCGGAGGATCTCGGACAGCAGCTAAGGTGTTAGAGGTCGGGTTTTACCGGCCTACTGTATTCAAAGATGCTCACCAATGGGTGAAGGTGTAATGAATTTCAAAGAACAGGGAACATATCCCGTCATCATGAGATTCCCATGAATCCAATACAAGAAGTGGAAGTGTTTGATGTATGGGGGATAGACTTCATGGGTCCCATTGTCAACTCCTACGGCAATAAGTACATACTTGTTGACGTAGACTACATGTCCAAATGGGTAGAAGCTGCAGCGGTCCCCACCAATGATGCAAGAGTGGTGGTGGGGTTCTTAAAGAAAAATATATTCACCTGTTTTGGAACCCCAAGGGCTATTATTAGTGACAGAGGCACTCACTTTTGCAATCGTGTCTTCGAGAAGTTGCTGGCCAAATATGATGTGCGCCACAAGGTGTCAACCCCCTATCACCCTCAGACGAGCGGGCAGGTTGAGGTATCAAACCGTGAAATCAAGAGTGTGCTGACCAAAACAATAAACGCCACAAGAACTAATTGGGCGAAGAAGCTTGATGACGCACTCTGGGCCTATAGGACTGCATTTAAAACACCAACTGGTATGTCTCCTTACAAGTTGGTATTTGGCAAGGCCTGTCACCTTCCTATGGATCTAGAACATCGAGCATGGTGGGCATTAAAGCAGTTGAACATGGATCTCGATGCTGCGGGAGAAAATCGAGTCACAAAGTTGCATGAGTTGGAAGAGCTCAGGTGTCAAGCATTTGAAAGCACAAGGCTATATAAAGAAAGAATGAAGAGGTTACACGACAAAAATATTGTGGATCAAAATTTCAAACCCGGAGACAAAGTATTGCTTTACAATTCAAGATTGAGATTGTTTCCGAGTAAGCTCAAGTCCCGATGGTCTGGACCATTCAAAGTGGTCGAAGTGTTTCCTTATGGTGTTGTGGAAATTGCTGCTGAAGATGGATCTAATGCCTTCAAGGTCAATGGAAAAAGATTGAAAATGTATGTGGGTATGAATGAAACCAGTGAGCTGGCTGTGGTGCATCTTTTTGAACCTCAAAGGCTGAGCGAACCTTAATTCGCTCATTCTGCGTCGTATCGCGACGTTAAATCAGGTGCTTCATGGGAGGTAACCCATTGATTGTTGTACTCGTCGTGCCGCGACATTAAATCAAGCGTTGGTTGGGAGGCAACCCAACACATATAGTGTTATTGTGTAAAATACTAACATATGCAGGTGTGAGAGAAAAGGGGTGAACACAGGACCCCAAGAAAGAGGAAAACAAAAGAAAATTTCTGCTGACGCCTGGACTAGCGCGCCCGTGCTAAGGTCGCGCTAGTCAGGTTTTACACTGCCTCGCTTATATCGCCATTAGCGCGGCCGCACTAGGGTTTCCTACTGTCCCTCAACCCCTGGACTAGGGCACCCGCGCTATTCTAGCGCTAAGGCCGCGCTAGACCGTCTCGACACAAGTAAGTTTCAGGTAATTTTTTTTTATTTTGTTATTTTCTTATAGTAATTTTCCCAACCATCCAATTATTTC
>ML429881.1:0-29754 GCA_005239525.1 Nicotiana knightiana
GACACTAATAGAAAAGAAGTCACGCCAGCGTGCACTTCCCAGAAGATTTAGAAGACTCAGAGAGGAGAAGGGTTTCGTAACAATTTTATATACAGTTCAAATAATATCAAAGCGGTAAAAAGCGGCATTTAGTACATTAGGCTCAAACACATAAAAAATTTAGATAATAAACAAAATCCAACTATAACAGTAATTCTAAGCTCGAATTCTGAATCCTGAACCAGAGATTCTGGGTTCGATCCCCAGCAGAGTCGCCAGAGTTGTCACACCTTTTTTTTTCCTGCAGGGATAGGGAGTTTTTTCAATTTAAGTGACATTATCGAAATGGGATTATTTATTTTTATTCAGAGTCGCCACTTGGGGTAATTTATGGTGTCCCAAGTCACCGGTTTATTAAAATCCCAAGTCGAGGAAGAGATGACTCTGTTTTACAGTCCGCGAAACACAGAAATTCGGGTAAGAAATTCTATTAACTGGGGAGAAGGTGTTAGGCATTCCCGGGTTCCGTGGTTTTAACACGGTCACTCAATTGTTATTAATTGGCTTAATTATCTGATTAATTACGTATTTTAAACCTATATGTGCATCTTTAACTTTTATCCGCTTTTTATTATTTATGGATTTGTTTGAACAAGTCGCGATGTCGCGCACCCATTTGTTTTTGTACACATTGCGAATCGTGTCCTGGGAACTGTATCCACGATCCACAACATGTTTATTTTAATATTATTTAAAGTTATGGTCGGGTCACATGAAATGCGCACCCGAATGGGAACCGTACCCAAGGTCACGATGGTTTATTAATCGCGCCTAAAGCAAGCTGCGATGTTCATAAATTAGTTCCGTAAACTACCTTTGAGACTTGTTGTAAGGTCATGAATTATAGAAGAAAAGTTGTTGAGATGAGATTTACGTTTTGCAACTCTTACGGAATTAACACGTCGAAATGAATTCGCATACTTGGGTTAATATTACAACAGGATGGACTTGCCCAATTATTACTATAACAATGCTCTTATTGCAAGAATGGAAATGAACAAAATAAAATAAGAAAAACATAACAAAACAATAAAAAACAAACTGACATTCTAAGAGATTTAGGCCCAATTATTGGGTTCAACATCCCAGGCCCAAAGACCTGATATGTCTGTACTTGCCTTTACTAGGCTGCCTATGCAAGTCTGGCCCAAGCTTGCCATTTATGCAAATATTAGCAGGAAAATACAGCACTCTTCAAGAACTTGGATTTGAGTATTGAAATTTAGTTACAGTTTATTGAATCTCTATGTAACACCAAATTTAAATTGATATAAAACTAAATCGATTTGTAGCGTGAAATTTACTTATTACAACCATGAATTTGGCAGATCAACTTTAATGAGACAGGTCTGATAATTGACAACCAACAAGGCAGCCTCAGAATTGAATACATGATCAGAGACTCGGCACACGGATATTTCATCTATTTACATGCTTCAAACCTGATCAAGAGAGGTTAATACTAAGAGCAACATATGCACGCTATTAACCATAACTTTAACAATCAAGCTAAAATGACTAAAGTCGGAAGTACAAAATAGTAGAATCTCAAAATTGAAATTTCACAATTCAAACCCAAATCATCACATATTCAAATCACCCCATAAGCTCTCACATAATTTGCATAACTAACTAATCTCAAATGATAATCAAAATAAGATTTCCGACATGATTGGATTTAAATGTGTTTCAAGTATCAAGCAAACAAACAAACAAATGCATAAACATATTGCAAACAATCAAGATTACTAACTTCATAATGCAGAAACAAATACATTACAACTGGACCACCCAATGTAGACAGATCTCACATCAAATAACATGGATTCACAAACTAATAGATAATGCAAATTTTTCGATTAATATCTTAATAGAAAAATAAAAAGGTACAACCACATCCCTAGTAACTTGCAGAAGAAACAACAGTAACAGTGAAAGACAACTTCAAATACCCTCCAAAATCCAGTGAGAACACAGAAACTACTGAAATAATGTAGTCTTCTTAGTCCTTTTTTTTGTGTTTTCCCTAAGTCTAAAACTTAGATTTTAGAAAGAAAAAATTCAGTGTGTTCTTGAGTGTATTTGAGAGAAATGTTCAGTGCCCTAGCCGTTTTTCTTTTTTCTCCCCTTAAATGAATGAGGGAAAGATCTTTTTATAGAAGAATTTAGGGCAACCAGATATCTGATTTTTAATTCACTTTCACCCTTCAAAATTTTTATTTTTACCCCCTAGACCCCCCAAAAAAATCTGAACTGTCTTTGTTTTCTTTGCAAAAAACTAACCTTATCATCTAGAAACTTCTTCAGTTATAACATAAAATATTCTTCAAGTCAAAAACCTAAACTAACCCCCTAATACCCTGTATTTACCGTTCAAATAATACTCATAACTGGGCCACTGACTAAAGGACCAGTCCCATTTTATTTGGCCTATTATGCTAAAGGTCAACAGGCCCACTTCTGATCCCAAACCAAAAATCAAATTCAACATAAAGTCAAAAGTAAATTTTTGAGTTCAAAACCAACAGAGAAAAGGAACAGAAAAATAATTAACCAATTCATATGTGCAATTTAGATTAATCAACACAATTTAGATTAATCAACACAATTGAGCTATCGGATTATGCTAATGACCTAATTAATCTAAGCAAATGACAGTTGAAACAATAAATAATAACTAATTCAAGGCTAACCATTACTTATCTAATCTAAACAATTAACTGAACGTGAGGAAGATGAAGAATTAGCGGATACCTCTGAGTTCCAATGGGAACGACTGGAACTTGACCGGATTCTTGAAAATTTTGAAATGAACCAAAACCAACATCAATCGTTTGTTCTTGTCAAGAACAATCCATTGACGTAGGTTTTAGTTCAAAACGAGCGGCTAGGAAACGAAACGACCAGAGAAGGGGGAAAGATTAAGGCTTCCAGATTTTAGATCTGAAATTGGAGAGGATGGGCGGGGATTTTGAGGGAATATATGCGAGGATAAGGTTTATGAGGGTGATGATAGGCTATAATTGCATATTTTAATCGCTTATTACACTCTAGTTCACTGCACTTTAATTGAGTTTGAGCTTTAATCGCTAGTGTTTTGCACTAATTGTGTGTTTTATGCCTTGTAGGAGTGATTCCGAGCTATATAGATGTTATGGAATGAATTCAAGTGATTTGGATCTTTGAAGTCTGAGTAAAAGTCCAAGGAATTAATCCGGGATCGTGTTTGGGGGGTCAAATTTGATAGTTAAGAACAAACGAAGACTCGAGGAGGCATATTGTATACTGTCTAGTAAAATAGACATAACTCTTTTCTGATAACTCTATTTGAGCTATATAATATATGGTTGGAAAGCTAACTCAAGGAGATACAATTTTCATGTTTTACGTTTTTACAAATTTCAAACGGAACAGGGTGAAAAACTCGGTCGAAAACGCGACTGTGGACCTCACGCGCAAATATGGCAGAAATCTTTCGATGTGCGCGGCCACTAGCGTGGTCTTAGCGCGGCCGCGCTACTCCAGACCGAAAAACTGTCCTTCTCCGCATAGGAGAAAGTATAATTGTTTGGGAATGACCCTACTTGGTATATATATATGGAAAAATGGTATTTTGAGGATATTGGACAGATTTGAGACAGAGATTCGACCTAAGGAGGCAGAGACTCAATAGGAGAAAAGCGGGAATTCTTCTACGAGTTTTTCCTTCCTCTTCTTATTTTTCATTGTTGGTTATGAATTTTAGTATTGTATTTTTACATACTATTATGAATAGCTAATTTGTTATCTAAGGTTTTGATGGAACCTTCTATAGGATAAATTCTTTTTATGTTTTTATATAATTGAGCCGTTGGATTTCTTCACTTGTTCAACTACGTGTTTATTGTTGATTGAATAGCCATCGATTGACTGCGCCTATTTATTATGTGTTTCTTGAGAAATGATACATATTTAGGTGGTTGTTGAACAAGTCACTCCTAACGTATGTGAGAAATCAATACAACGGGTTTAAAGGTAGATTTAGAAATAACGAAGCCTTGACGTGGTCATAGTGAGCGTTAGATAAAGCCATCTAGCGTAGTTCAAGAGAATATTCCTACTAAATTGTTGTAGTTGCTCGAGAGATAATTACGACACCTAAAGTGCTCATGATCAGTAGAGAATACATAGGCGAAATTGTAGGGAACATAGCGGGAATGATTCCGACAATTGGGAAATCATAACTCTAGACCTCCTAAATTTAATCTCCAACCCTTAGAATCTTTAATTGTTAATTTAATGATTTAGTTTCTTAGTCAATTAGTTAGAAATAATATTATAATCTCTATAATTAGGAAATTATTTGGACTTGTGTTTCTTAGAAATATTGAACAATTATAGCGAAACTTTAGTTCTCTGTGGGATTCGACTCCGGACTTTTAGACTGGATTATATTTGCAGCGACCACTTATCCTTTTTAGGACTAGAGTTAGGCGTGATCAGAGGGCCTGGGGGCTGTGTGGAAAAAAATTGGGGGCGATTGGTGGAGTGGCCGCCGACAGAGGATTGTGGGGGTGTGGTGGCGGCTAGGGTTTGGCTCAGAGAGGAGGGAGATGAGGAATGAAAAGTTCTGGGGTTGGAGGGAGGTAAAGACAATTTTATGGGAGGAGGTTGGTGAGTTTAGGGTCGTTGGATTAGATGAGACCAGCATTGGAGATCGATCTAAATCAAAACGGGGTCATTTTTGGTATTAGGGGTTTGGACCGGGTGAAAGGGATTGGGCCAGGGGCGGATGGGAATGGATTTGGGCCACTGAGAGGCTTTTAGCCCAGTTTTACTAAGACCAAACAAGCTAATTCTTTTCTTTGTTTTTCTTGATCTTAAATCCTACTAAATTAATTTTAAAAAATCCTAATTAAATCTTAACTTAATCCTAATTTGTAAAATTAACCTACTTACTATTTCTACCATTTAGATAATTAATTAACCTAAAACTAATGAAAGAAAAATTAATAATTAGAAATTAAAAGCTAAAGATACAAGAATCTATGGTATTTTTTGTGATTTTTGTTTAATATGCAATTAATTAACAACTTAACCTTAAAAATGCAAATAACAACCTAAAATGCAATGCATGAAATTTGAACATTTTTGGGGTATTTTCCATGACTTTAAAATATTAAATATGCAACAATATGCAAACAACAATTAACAAGAAAAATCCTGAAAATTCTATAAAAATTAGAATGATTAGAAAACCTATTTTGAATTTGTAGGAGTATTTTTCGTTGGGCAAAAATCACGTGCTTACAGCTTCCTCTCTTTGCTCGGAAACACGAAGAGTTTTCGGGAAAAGATAAAGTGAGCGAATACGAGAGATATTTGCCCGTTTGGATACTCCAGGGGAAGCGTTTTGGAAAAAGTTTGACCGAACATTGCTTCCGAGGTTGCCTACATATCCTTGGCTATAAAGGATTCATGTCAGTGTAGTTCTGGAGCTTTTTGGTAGCTGGGACTACCGAGAAGCTGTGATTTCACTGCCGTTGCTTCTGTTACTTCTTGCTGAGCTCCTTATTACACAAAAATTAAAATGAAAAAAACTAAAAAAGTCTATCAACTATGAGTTGCGAGATCCCAATCTATAGGTCCTCATAAACTTGATCTTGAATCTTTTAAGTTCTGATGGGCATNATAAATTAATTAAAAAATCCTAATTAAATCTTAACTTAATCCTAATTTGTAAAATTAACCTACTTACTGTTTCTACTATTTAGATAATTAATTAACCTAAAACTAATGAAAGAAAAATTAATAATTCAAAACTAAAAGCTAAAGATACAAGAATCTATGGTATTTTTTGTGATTTTTGTTTAATAATGCAATTAATTAACAACTTAACCTTAAAAATGCAAATAACAACCTAAAATGCAATGCATGAAATTTGAAAATTTTTGGGGTATTTTCCATGAATTTAAAATATTAAATGTGCAAACTATATGCAAACAAAAATTATCAAGAAATTCCTGAAAATTCTATAAAAATTAGAATAATTAGAAAAACCTATTTTGAATTTGTAGGAGTATTTTTCGCCAGGAAAAAATCACGTGCTCACACCTTGGGTGATGATGGATGGGTTAAGCGCGCCAAAGTTGAAAGCGTTCCAGTGCCAATTGAAGCTCAAACTGAACAACTAGAATCTCAGTCGACTCCCTCTCAAAATCTTCAGCAGATTCAACAATATCTAGATGGGGTAAAACTACTACTGATTGAGATGATGGAACAAGTAGACACGATCAGGGAAGTCACTAAAGAGACAGGTACAAATATGGCTAAGATCAGGTTGGATATGGTAGCCACACGGAGGCAAGGAACCAGGGCATTCGATTCCATGAGTGAAAAGATAGATAAGCTTGTCAAAGATGTCGAAAACTCCTATGACTCCTTCTGCACCAAAGTGATCAACACCCTCAAGTATTTCCTGGGAAGAAGCTAATGCGTATTTGTGTGATGATGTTGTTAAAAATAATTTTTTATTTCTTTCTCTTTTGCTATTGCTTGCTTGCTGCTGGTTTTAAAAACTTATTTTTGCTTGGGTCTGTATGAACTATGTCTATGCTGAAGGCATTACTTTTGCTGCTCTACTTAGTTTTTTATTATGTATATTACTTCCTATATTACATGTCTTGTCTGTTTTCTTTCCTTTTTGATTAATGTCAAAGGGGGAGAATAGTAGGGAAGTAAAGCATCAACTAAGGGGGAGACAACATCAACTCAGGGGGAGCAAATGAGTACAAACGCAGGGTGCATAATAAAGGGGAAGTGTACATGGCTTATATCTATTTACCCTTACTTTTTGTTTACTCTCTCTTTATTTTCATTATCAAAAAAGGGGTGATTGTTAAGTATAAATCTAAGTTACAATGATGACAAACCATTTATATTGATTTGCAGAAATCAAGGTATCAACAAAAGGAAAGAAAACTGTCAAGAAGCTATCAAAAGAAAGAAGCTGATGATGTCTAAGCCAAAGGAGATATGCTGAATCAAAGGAGCCGATGATGTCTGAACCAAAAGAGATAATGCTGAATCAAAGGACAAGAAAAAAGGAAACCAAATCTGTCATATCTTTTCAACCTCAATCGAAGGAGATCAAGACTTCCAAACAAGGAAATATATCTATTAAAAACCAAAATATCCGGCATCTTCAATCAGCACAGCCAAAGGCTCGAATCTCTCCACAATGTAAGGATGTGACAAGGAAAGTCATGAACGAATCTGACCCTTCCCAAGAGTAGGATTCGAGAGGCACCCCTTGGGTCAAATCTCTTTGAAGATCCTGTGCCTCAATCAAGTCAAAGTACAACGACTCTCAAACTCTCCTATAAGAAGTCTGCTCAGATAAAATGGAAGGCTTGCGCAATTACAAACATTGTCTTCTAAATCTCTCTATTTCTTAGCATAAACACTGTATTCCTCAGTTTACCAGTGTCATAAAAGATATGAAGAGTTAGAATGCAAAAGAGAGTTGTATCATTATTCAAGATATATTGTTACTATACTTTGTTGGTGGTGAACGAGTTAAAACCATCATTGTTGTAATTGCTTTCAAGATCTAAGGGAACCCTTATTGTATACGACTAAAATCGGAGAGCCCGATTTTACGGTCATTACGGCGCTTAGAAGGCTCGAAGGTTCGATTTTTGGGCATCGAGAGGGCATATCGAAGGTCATCGACCTCGGGGCAGTGCCAATCGAAGACCAGCATGGAATGGCAGGAAAACCCCAAAGGGCACATGGTTAAAGCTGACAAAGTACACAAAATAGTACAAGCCCGTACCGTGGCATTAAATGGCTGTACCAGTCATCTCGCTCTGCATTAATTACACATGTACTCTGTTGGGATTCCCCCTCATATATAAAGGGTACTCTTGTCACTTTGTAACACACATGATATTCAATACAAGAACAAGAACATCCTCCGCTCTCTAATAAAAACATTCCCTATAATTGTTACATTGATTAATTGCCTTTCATTTATTGTGTTCATTAGTTGTTCTTCGTTTATTACTTGTTGTTAATCACAAATAGGCCATCTCTTGGGCCTTCAATACTATTATATCACCCTCGACAACCCTTTGTTAGGCTCCTAAGATCGACCTTGAGGCCCATCCCGACCGACCTCGAAACCAGGATCTCCACTGCTCGGTTTGCATAATCTTGCTACCCTTCGCTCTTATTTCGTTTTTCCACTACTCACTTAGCATCTACTGCCTAAAAAACTGGTATTAAAATAGATCACGTATTTTTAGAACCACATAATCAAATATAATTGTAATTACCATTTTCAAGGTAAACAGTTTAGCGCCCACCGTGGGGCTAAAAATAATAGTGATTGTTTTAATGCTGGTTTTCTAAAAACACTAGTTATTCTTCACACTTTTTCTTGCCCAAGAATCTTCAATTTCAGGTCAGAAAATGTCTAACTCAGTAAAAGCACATGAAAACAACGGTCCTGAGGATCACAGAGAGAATGGCGCAGCTGCTTTAGGCGCCGGTATGCCACCGCAAAACCCTAAAGGGTCACCAGTGCAAATTCCTGTCGATGAAGGCTCATGCAATGCTCAACATGTTGATGTGAGCTCTCATACAGACAGAAGTGTGCGTGAAGGAGACTAGTGGGAAGTGCTGGGAGCCCCTGCTCAAAGGTAAAGGGAAGTTAGCCTTCATGTCATTTTTGAGATGTTGCAGGCACAACTGGTGGCTATTGCTCAGCTACAAAGCCATCAGAGAACCCCAAGCACAGCATCACCAGAAACGGCTCCTCGAGTCGAACAGGCACCAGAAAGGTTGAGCAATGGGTCAACAACCGACCCCGCCATTATGAAGATGCTCGAAGACCTCACAAAGAGGATTGAATTGGGCGAAAACAAGATAGAAGCTAACGACAAAAAAATGGAGACCTATAACTCAAGGGTCGATCAGATCCCGGGCGCACCCCCGATCCTGAAGGGTGTAGATTCAAAAAAGTTCGTGCAAAAGCTATTCCCATCAAGTGCATCTCTGATGCCCATCCGGAAGAAATTCAGAATGCCCGATCTCCCAAAATACAACGGAACCTCGGACCCCAATGAGCACATTACTGCCTACACTTGTTCTGTGAAAGGGAATGACCTAAGAGATGACGAGATTGAATCCGTCCTATTGAAAAAAATTGGAGAAACACTATCCAAAGGGGCCATGATATGGTATCATAACCTGTCCCCGAACTCGATAGACTCATTTGCCATGATGACGGACTCCTTTGTGAAGGCACACGCTGGTGCCATCAAGGTCATTACAAGGAAATCTGATGTCTTCAAAATCAAGCAAAGGGAGAATGAGATGTTAAGGGAGTTCGTATCCCGCTTTCAATTGGAACTAATGGAATTTCCACTGGTCTCTGACGATTGGGGTGTTACAAGCCTTCACTCAGGGATTGAATGAACGAAGCTCGATAGCTTCGAAACAGTTGAAGCAGAATTTAATCGAGTACCCCGCTGTAGTTTGGGCGGATGTGCACAACAGGTATCAATCAAAGATCAGGGTCAAGGACGACCATGGAATCTCCCTCGGGATCGGTGTACCCTAGTAGAGTCTTAGCAAAGGAACTGAGGCTTCCAGAAAGAGAGCCAAGGCCAAACAAAGAAAGGAATCAACCGTACGTAGAAAATCAGAGAAATATCCTGAGGCGTAACATACCTCGAAATGACCAAAGGATGGACCGAGGACAGAATCCTCGGGGACTCATGAACAAAGCAGGATTCGACAGGCACACAGGGCCGGTAGAGGCACCTCGGCTATCTGAGTACAACTTCAACATCGCTGTTTCAGACATCGTATCGGCCATAAGTAAGATCAGGGATACCAGGTGGCCAAGACCCGTGCTATCGGATCCTTTGCACTGGAACCCCAACTTGATATGCGAATGTCACGATACCCACGGTCATAGGACCAAGGATTGCAGACAACTTCGAGAAGAGGTGGCCCGACTAATTAGCAAAGGGCACCTTCGAGAATTCCTCAACGACCGAGCTAAAAACCAATTTCGGGAAAGAGAGGCAAATAAGAAAAATGAAACAGAAGAACCACGACACGTCATCCACATGATTATTGGTGGAATCGACGTCCCTCAGGGACCCATTGTTAAGCAAACGAAGGTATCCATCACCAGGGAAAAGCGAACTCGGAGCTACATACCTGAAGACGCCCTTTCATTCAGCGAAGAGGACATCGAGACCTTGTCTCAACCTCATAATGACGCACTAGTAATTTCTTTTCTTTTGAATAAATTTCATATTAAACGTGTGCTTATGGATCCAGGTAGCTCGGCCAACATAATTTAGTCGAGGGTGGTAGAGCAACTTGGGTTGCTCGACCAGATCGTGCCCGTCTCTCGAGTCCTCAATGGATTCAACATGGAAAGCGAGACAATGAAAGGGCAAATTATCCTCCCAATCAACGTGGCCGGGATAATCCAAGATACCAAGTTTCATGTTATCGAAGGTGACATGAGATACAATGAATTGCTTGGAAGGCCATGGATTCCCAATATGAGGGCGGTGCCGTCAACCCTTCATCAAATGATGAAGTTTCCTACGAAGGATGGAGTAAAAACAGTAGACGGAGAGCAGCGCACGCAGCAAAAGAAATGTTCGCAGTGCACGATGTGGCACCGACCCCTTCTACATCGAAGGAGCCAAAAAACAAGCAAACAGCCGAGTAACAATCACAAACTAAATCCTCTTAGGAATGAATAAAGGACTGTGCTGCGTCCTCGGAACGGATAACCAAAGCATATCAAGGCTTGAACGCCGCCACAGCTAAGGTACAATCCTCTCCCTCTTTTCTTCACACTTTACACTGGCCTGTGTGCAGGTGATCGATTGAAAGGAGTCGAAGCACCCTCCAGCTCGAAGGCCTTAGGTTTTAAATCATGCGTTTCGCTCTTTTTCCCTCACGTCGGATTTTATCCCAAATGGGTTTTACCGACGAGGTTTTTAACGAGGCAACATCCATATGCTACCTAAGGAGAACTCACCAAGTATTCAAGGCTTCTCTTCGATCAACCTCAAATACTGAGGGGCATCCCCCCGGGGAATCACTAAAATATGCCAAAGAGGGTGTCGACAGGAGAATGATGTATCAGACCAAACGGTCGAATGAACCGTGTCCGTATAATAATCGAACCCTTGATGATGAAAACATGTATACTTGTACCAAGTAATCAGAGAAGAATCTTTTATCATCAAAACATTTCGCGCGTCAAAGTAGTTTGCTATTTTCACAAGAAACGGCCCCAGAGCAAAAAATTTATCGACCGCTCAGGAACTGTCCTCGACAGTCACTCCGTCGAATTGCCAAAAACTCGAAGCCATAAGACCTCAGGGCCATCAATTTCGAGCTCATAAGCCCTCCACGAGGCAATATCAACTCCGACTCGGAGACTGTCCTCGACTATCGGCTCATCGAGCTATCTAACTCGAAGCCGTAAGACCTTAGGGCTGGCAACTTCAAACTCGTAAGCCCTCTATGAGGCAACATCAAAATTGTAAGACCTCAAGAAATGCATGTACAAATTTGTAAGACCTTAAAAAGGCATAATCCCCATATCAAAGTCAAGGCTATATATCGAACTTGTAAGACCCCTAAAAGGCATACCCTCGATATAGATGCCGTGGCTATCTCACTCGGGGACTAAAAGGCTACGACCAAATACAATGACCACCGTCATAAGGCTCCGGACAAACTAACGCGACTCAGAGATGTCCGACTGTTTCCATAAAATCACAGACCTCCATTACATAAAAAAAACTTTGAAATGAACTGGTTAAAGGTCGTACCGACCTAAAGCATAAGAGCCCAAGTCGCCAGCTACATTAATGGTCGTACCGACCTAAAGCGTAAGAGCCTAAGTTGCCAGCTACACCGAAGGTCGTACCGACCTAACGCGTAAGAGCCTAAGTCGCCAGCTTAAAAGGCCTCAGGGAAAATTTATAACCCCAAGGGTTTCACCTCAAAGTCCAGTTCAGTGGGCTAAATATCAACAAGCAAATCAGAAAAACCAAAGTACATATTTACAACGCTCCCACAAGAGTCTTATGCAAACAATAAAGAAGAAAATCTTAGTCCACTCTCGGGACCAGCTCCCTCGATGGCCCCTCGGACCAGCTCCCACGACGGCCTTCAAATATCAGCATCAACTCAAGAGGAAAGGAAAACTTTGGCGTCGATCTAGTCCGCCTCAGCCTGTTTTATTTCTTCCGAAAAGTCAAAGCCCCTAGCATGTATCTCTTCGAGGGTCTCCCTCCGAGACTTGCATCGGGCATACTCATTTCCATTCCTGTATCTGTCAAAAGATCCTCTCAGCTCAGCCCGAGCATCGGCAACATCTTTCAAATAAACGCCTTCGCTCGAACTTCTTTAGCTTCAACCAGGGCATCCACGAATTCGGCCTTCATATTCAAAAGATCGGTCTCGAGCTTGGCAATCCTTCTCGTATGAATCGAGCTACTTTCTCTAGCATTGCGAAGTTGCATGTCGAGGGCAAAATCCTTGGCCAAGGCATTCCTTTGGACCGCAACATGAACGCCTATCTGCACCTTCAACGCATGGCATTTGGAATTCACTTGTCCGACCTCGCCCCAAAGGCATTCCAGCTTTTCCATTTTTCTCAGCAGCTGAAGCACCGAAACATTAGTTTCAAAAAGCGGGAAAGAGAGAATGCACTCTTTCAGGATAATGGTTACCTGACGCTCGAGATGGCTTTCATAGTTTCGACTCCAATGCATCTTCGCCCAAAGATGTATCAACTCGTTCGTCTTCTTATTGCAAAGAAGTTTAAGAGATTTTTCCTTGCCCAAAGCTCCCCGCAACCTAGTCTCACAACGAAGCAGCTCGAACTTGATCTTGTCAAAAACCTACGGAAAGAAAAGCTTCAGTTCAAAGAACGAAGATTCATAAAAGCCAACAAGGCCGAACAAAACTAACCTCCGAACAAAGCCGCTGAGCCTCCTCAAAAGTTGAGCGTGCGTCTACTGTCCTGGCCCCATCAGCCCCAGTTGAGTCGCTCTCGGTAGGGGCATGACCATCGAGACCCCACTTGGTTTGGGCAGCCCCTGGCCCCGAGCGTCCCTCAAAGTACCTTCGAGGGCAGAAGCAGATGATGGAAGAGGAATCTTGCTCCTTCCGTCTCGAGGAACCTCTCCCTCGAAACTAAAGGTCTCAGGCCTAACAAAATCGGCAACCTCGGGAGGCCCCTTGGCTCGAGCCGTAGACGAAAAACCATCTCCTCGAGGAGAGCGGACGTCCTCGGAATAACCAATGCATATGAAACCCTCTTCAACGGCGGCATCTCCTCTGTGTCTCTAGGAAACTCCGCCTCAGTGAGAATGTCCTCATCCATCGAGGACCATTTCCGCTTATTATCCTCCCTCGGCTCCGAAGCCGACGACCCTTCCCTCTCCTCGAAGGGACACGGTCTCACCTCCGAGAATCCATCAAGACCTGTGGTAGCAAAGTTAGTATACATAAAAGGAAACATTCTCGAAAGGGAAATCACATGGCTCATAACGTGGTGCTTTGCTTCCCATCCGCCCTTCGACAGATCTCACCACTTGCGTTCATCATAGGTCGACGAAGCTGCCAGCTTCCGAGTCCAGTCCACAAGATCGGGGATCTCTTCCAGCATCCACGGAACCTCTGAGAAAAAGAAAGAAAAATTCTTATAGATCAACCAAAGCAAAGGGCACTAAGGTACGACATAGCTTACGTTTGAAGTTCCACTTCTCGGGAAGCGGCAGGAACTGTGCAGGAATAATATCGACGATACTCACTCGGACAAACCGACTTATCCATCCTCGGTTCCGGTCCTCGTCGTCATTGGCATTAAAGGGCCTCGTGGATCAGCGTCGTAACGCAATCAGGCTCCGATAATGTTGAGGTCGATATAGTCTAATAGATGGCTAAGGGTAAACTCGAGCCCAACCTTTTCAGTAAAGCACCTCATCATCAACACTATCCGCCAAAAGGAGGGGGGAATCTGAGCCAGGGTGACTCGGTACCTCTTGCAGAACTCGAGCACAAGGCGGTCGAGGGGGCCCAATATGAATGGGTACTTATACACATTCAAGAATACCTCCACATAGGTCATGATGTTCTCTTCTCGAGAAGGTATCTGCAACATCACATTTTCTCCCTAGCCGCAGTCTCTCCTTACGATCCCGAGGTGGTTTTCTTCTACCGATCGAATGAACCTCGACACATGCTCTCGATGGCCCGAGGCGTCGAAAGGTTTCTCTAGTGCAAAATATTTCTTCAAAGCAAAGCAGCTCGAGGTCAACTCACCATACGCCGGCGGTGTACCACTAGCCGGGGAAGATGTAGAGGAACGGTTTCCCTCTTCTTGGTCAATGGATTCGGGCACGGCAGCCATAACTACTCAAGCAGAGGTAAAGAGGAAGAAATGAAAATAGTTTCGCAAAGATGAGAAAGGGAAGAGAACGTTGAAAGGAAAGCTAAGTTTTTCAAAGATGCAAGACTTAGAATGAAAAGGAAGCAAGAATATATATAGAGCAAGCAGTGGCTATCCAACTACTTTGAAAGGCAATGTTGTCATAACGTTTGGGGAAGTGTACCGGTGGGGCCACCTCGGTCACTTCACGGTCATGTCACATAAATGACACTGTCACACAACATTCTAGGGAACGAAGCTCCCATACCGACCTAACCTCGAGAAGGTGTCTGATCTCGAGGGGATCTACTATTACAAGTACGAGTTCGGAAGAGCTAAGAATCAAAGCATGAAAGTCAATTTTTGCGTAAGCATTGAGGGACAAAGTTTGGGAGATATGTAACAAAAGATATTTTATTTAAAAAAAAGGCATTTACAAGGGTGTTTTCTACAAAAATTTCCTCGAGGGTCCCATATACAGAAAAGGAAAAAAGCAAAAAAGAAGGAGAATCTACTCTTTGCCTTCGCTGCTGTCCGAGCCGCTTTCAGAGCCCTCATCCGACATAGTTGGCATTGCCGATTCCTCCTCCAGGGCCTTGGCTTCTTCGATATATATAGAGAACTCGACGCCCTTAGCGCTCACTTCCTCGAGGGTTTGCCTCCTGGATTGTGTGCGGGCATGAACAACTGCCCGAGCCAATTTTAGCTTGGCCTTCTCGGATATCTCCCTGGCCCGATCATTCGCAGCAGCAACATCCCTCTGGTATGTGGAGAAAATCTCATCGACCTTATAATTGGCCGCAGATAGTGCAGCAGCCTTATCCTAAGCACCTCGAAGAAGTTCTTGAATCGACGATAGCTTCCCCCGAAGCACGTCCTTCTCCGAAGTCGTGGCATCATTCAGCTGAGCCAGCTTGAGGATTTCGGCGTCCCTGGTCGCAACATCCTCTTGGAGCTACTTCACAAGGGAATCCATCTGCCTAATCTGAAAAGCACAGAAAATAAGTCGATCAACGCCAAGTATTGCAATTAAATATAAAGTTGTGAATACCAGAATACCTGCTCGAGAAAGTCGACCTTCTCCCGAAGCGCTCTCTCCGAGCCTGCTCGGAGGTTGATCAATTCCTCCTCTTTCCGGGCTCACAGAGCCTCCAGCTCGACAGACTCCAACATGAGCTTCTCAATCTCCCCTCCACGATGAGTCGACTTATCTTGCATCTTGGAGAAGGCTTGGTCATACAGCTTCTTGACCTGCGGCACAGAGGAAGAACATTAGAAATCAAGAATAGAAAGTTGAAGAATAACATATTATTTCGAGAATATCACCTTCTTTTGGAGCCTCTCGGCCTCCTCGAGGGCAACGGGGGCCATCAACATTGGTCTCCTCCTCTACCCCTTCAAAATAGTCTCTAAAGGTATCATCCTCTCCATGAGAGGCCTCCAAACCAGGAACATTCCTGACTTGGGCATCTCGTATCTCCCCTGGAGAAAACGATGGGCCCGAGTGAAATCCACCAGCAATATCAGCCTCCATCGAGGCTTCTTCCCAACCTCGGAAAGCTCCAGTAGCAAGCCCTCTGAGCTCACCAACACGGACTGTGCCATGTTCGATAAGCGTCTTGGGGAATACACCCGAACCCTCCTCGAGTCTCCTCAACACAGAGCGGGTCCGCATCGGCCACCTCCAACTCAGTAGACGACCGCACGACAACTCTCGATGCATCAGCGCTTTGTTTTGCCCTTTGTACCAAAGGGAAAGTATCATCACTCTCTTCCTAGGCCCGCAGGCTCTCAGCGGCCGTCGAGGATAAGACCATGGCATAAGTGTTGGGATTCCGAGCCTTTCCCCTTTTTGATTTTGGAGACTCCACCGAGGCCTCCTTCTTTCTTTTCTTGTCCTTGGCGGTCTTCGAAGCCTCTTACTCACCAGGTGGGGGCGGTCCCATCAACACACCTTCACTGAGGCCTGCAAAAGCGTGTTGTATCAAAAAACATCACCATCAAAAGTTCTTACAAAGAATGAGAAAACAATAAAAACAAGAGCATACCGTGGTTCTTAGTCTGCTACCGCATTTTAGCCAGCTCACGCCATACGTGTTTGTTGTATGGGAGAGCGGAGTCCAAAAGTTTTGTCCATCCCGGAAAGTCTTGGACCACGTCGGGGAACCAAACGGTGGCTACACAATTAGAAGAAGATCAGTCTAAGAGAAAAAGAGATGGAAAAACATGCTCAATTTAGGGGTACTTACGTTTCATATTCCATTCCTCTGGGAACGGTATTCTATCAGCAGGGATGATGTCCGAAGTTCTGATTCTAACAAATCGGCTCATCCATCCCCGATCTTTATCCTCGTCGATGCAGGCGAGGAATGCCTTGGCGGATCGATGGTGCAATTTAATTAGGCCCCCACGGAAGAGACGAGGGCTGTATAATCTGATCAAATGGTCGAGGGTGAAGGTCATTCCCTCGACCATGTTGGTAATGTGTCGAAACATATATACAGTCCTCCAAAAAAAAGGATAGATTTGACCGAGTGTCACTCGGTAATGATGAAAAAAATCAAGAATCACCAGGTCAATCGGTGGAGAAGAAGAATCTACAGGGCCTAAGGTAAAAGGGTATGTATATACACTGAGAAAGCCAACCCTATGCGTGGCTATGCTTTCATCAGCTGTAGGGGTTTTTACTCGGACCGCCTCCCCCCAATGACAAT
The DNA here is from genome assembly GCA_005239525.1 of Nicotiana knightiana. Taxonomy (NCBI): domain Eukaryota; kingdom Viridiplantae; phylum Streptophyta; class Magnoliopsida; order Solanales; family Solanaceae; genus Nicotiana; species Nicotiana knightiana. The sequence continues at coordinate 17,221 of ML429881.1, forward strand.
CCAGTTTTACCCTCTCAGTATCAAATACTACAATTATATATCGAGACATGGGCTCGCATCGGTCCGGTGTAGAAGGGGTTTTTTCAATCGTGAAATCAAAGATAGTGTCGAAAGGGCCAGGAATGCATTGTTCGATGGTAGGGGGAGTTTTTGACTTGCCCTTAGACGAGCGTGATGAAGAAGTGGCTCCCTCTTTCTGTGGTACCATTTTGGAAGTTTTTTCCATGATTATAATTGAGTTTTGAAGAAAAAAGACGAAGAAGCAAACGCAAATAGAAGATGAGAATGGAAATCACTTAGTAAAAGTTTGAAGGTTTGAAGAATATGTAAAATTATGAAAAGGCAAGTAATTGAAGTATTTATAGAGACCCCTTTGGGCATGCATTGAAGCGGAAAGGTCGAACCAATAATGGTTCATGGTTTTCTCGAGAATTGTGTTGATGGCGACCTTTGCTCGGCTTTTTATGTGTCATCATTCAATACTCTGAAGGCACTGACGTCATAATAGGGATGTCGAAGAGGCAATAAGTCATGACCGTTCTTATCACTTCATTCTAAGAAACGTGGGGACTATCTGTATATGGCTAAAATCGGAGAGCCCGATTTTACGGTCATTACGACACCCAGAAGGCTCGAAGGTTCGAGTTTTGGGCATCGAGGGGGCATATCAGAGGTCCTCGACCTCGGGGCAGTGCCAATCGAAAACCAACGTGGAATGGCGGGAAAATCCCAAAAGGCACGTGGTTAAAGCTGACAAAGTACACAAAATAATACAAGCTCGTACCGTGGCATTAAATGGTTGTACCAGCCATCTCTCTTTGCATTAATTACACATGTACTATGTTGGGATTCCCTCTCATATATAAACGGGACCCTTATCTGTCACGACCCAAATTTCCCTCTGTTGGGTATCGTGATGGCACCTAGTCTTAGGGACTAGGTAAGCCTAACATTTCCACTAAACAACAACGATAATAAAGGAATTTTAAAAATTTCGAAATAGAATTCTTGACAGAGTTTATAATTCCCAAAACCCGGTAAATACAAGTCATAAGCTCTACGAAATCTTTCTATCAAATCTAAATACAACTTTCTAGGAATAAGTAAGTACAGTTGAATAGAAATAAAATAGGAAGGTGACTCCGAAGCCTGCGAACACAGCAACAGGTTACCTTGAGTCTCCTCAACAATGATCTGCGCAGCTACCAACAACAATAACCTGAATTTGCACACAAAAATGGGCAGAAGTGTAGTATGAGCACACCACAACGGTGCCCAGTAAGTATCAAGACTAACCTCGGTGAAGTAGTGACGAGGACTAGTCAAGAAACCACCGATCTAATAAGTAAAAAGGCATAAATATATAAAAGACCTAAACATAATATCTATCTAAAGATTTTTCAATATAATTAACGATACGATAGAATAATACGAAAGGAAATTCAATAATTATGATCAACGGACAACATAATAGAAATACACAAAGATAATGGAAAGAATGCAATCCAAATGGCGGGAATCACAACCCAATAAAAGCACTAGCAACCCAGCACTGCATCAATTTATTTTCGTCAGGCCTTAGCCAATAAAATCAATAAAACTGGTCAAACCTTTGAGTGAAAACCTTTAAATCGTGAGTTCATTTTGAAAACTTTAAGATATAATCATTTCGGAATAGAAAAATTTCTTCTTTGAAACATACTTTCTCTGAATGTATATTTATATATTTTTATAAAGAGATACCTTAACAACATAGTCTCTTCAAAATACGTGGTGTTCAAATATACATTCCCAAATACTGCTCTTTCAAATATCATCAAAATACGTGATGTTCAAAATATATTTTCCCAAGTATTGCTCTTTCAAATATCATCAAAATACGTGATGTTTAAAATTTATTTCCCAAGTACTGCTCTTTCAAATATCATCATTCTGCAAGACAAATTGTTTTCAAATATACTTTCGAAAAGAAGTCCTTTCGACATAACTCTTCCTGGAGATAATTGCTTTTCAGCTATACTTTTCAATATATATATTTATATCTTTCGATTCAAATCTCCTCAATCATAAAACTACCGGAACTCAGTCCGTCACTCAGAATTTGTCATGCAATGCAGTACAGGGGGAAAGCTCCCGGATCTCTGTCCGTAGTCCCAATTTAAATATGCGATGCAGTACAGGGGGAAAGCTCCCGGATCTCTGTCCGTAGTCCCAATTCAAATATGTGATGCAGTACATGGGGAAAGCTCCCGGATCTCTGTCCGTAGTCCCAATTTAAATATGTGATGCAATACATGGGGAAAGCTCTCGGATCTCTGTCCGTAGTCCCAATTTAAATATGCAGTACAGTAAAAGGGGAAAGCTCCCGGGTCTCTGTTCGTAGTCCCAATTTAAATATGCAATGCATCCACTGAGAAAAAAACAACTAGAATGCAATAGAAACAACATATATTGCCACAACTGGCGCGAAAGCGAGCAAGGCCGAATACAAGGTGCGATGAGCAAATCAATACAAAGGCTTAAATCACAAAAGTGGTAACAACTCGCTTATAAGAAGTAGCCACTGAGAGGAATACCAAGAACAAAGAGAGAACATCATAACAAGGGGAAGACAAGACAAATATAGAAACGATTCTATACATTCAAGTTCGCAACCAAGAAACCAAATCATCCCGACAAGGGAATCAGCTATAACCATTCTCACTTAGACAATTAGCTTCACCGAATAAACTCAGTTTGAACAATGCTCAGTAAATAGGAAGCATCAAAGAATACCATCAACATGGGCGGCCATCAATTAAACCAAGGTAGTACTTAAGAGGAAAAATCATTTAAATCACAATGTACGACTCACGGGCATGCTTGACCAATGTATAGATATTCCAATTTCTTGTTAGACATTTATAGAGCGAGATTATACTAGTTCTAGTCACATAGGCAGTGTATGGAGGAAGACATAGCATAAAGGTAGGAAAAACACAATCTTCATTTAAGTCAATTAAGATCATGTAAGAAACAAGGAATGTTAGGCAAGTACTTCTAACTTGAACATGAAGAGATGAGACTCGAAATCAGGAATTCAGACATAACAAGTTCAATTCGTATACGGGGAACATAAGGACCCACAATCCCAAAAGGGCAATCTATTTGCAAATAAGTTTGAGTACACACTTGTCACCTTGCGTACGCGGACTATAATCAACATAGAAGACTCAATCCTAAGGGGTAGTTCCCCCACACAAGGTTAGACAAGATACTTACCTTGACTGCGCTAATCAACTCAATACCACGCTCTTGCCACGAGTACCCAACTCCGGGTGGCCCAAATCTAGACAATTCGATTGCATAGAGTAAATATCATCACAAGGGAACAAAATAATTAATAAATCCGAAGCTAATACGCGAAATTAGGAAATTCCCCCAAAAAGTTCCTCGGGCCCACGTCTCGGAATCGGGTAAAAATTATATTTTCCGGACATCCATTCACTCACGAGTCTAAACATATGAAAATCTCTCAAATCGGAGGTCAATAACCCTATCAAAACTCAACAATTTGGTCTATGAAGTTCATCCCATTTTTCCCATTTTCTAACCAAAATTTTCGAAATTAAAGGTTGGATTTAAGATTGGAATCATGGAAATTGATCTATAATGGATGGAAATCACTTACCCAAGTTACCCAGGTGCAAAAGCCTCCAAAAATCGCCTATCCTGAGCTCCAAAATTTGAAATGATGAAAATAGGCTTAAGCCCTCGAATCTGATATAATTGCCCAGAACCGCACATGCGCCCCTGGGACCGCACCTACGAAAATACTATTGCAGGTGCGAAAACCCACTAAAAGGCCTGGGGTCACACCTGCGGTTAGATGGCCGCACCTGCGGCTCCGCATCTGCGGAGAACTAACCGCACCTGCGAGGATTGGGGGATTGGGCCAAGTCCGCACCTGCGAGCTCCTCGCCGCACCTGCGTGTCCGCACTTGCAGAAGGTCCATCGCAGGTGAGAGACACTAGAACCAGCAATGGTTCAGCTGTCTCCCAAGTGCTAATAACACCCGATGAGCATCCTAAACGTACCCGAGACCACCGGGACCCCATCCAACCATACACACAAGTCATATAACCTAACACGGACTCGCTCGAGGTTTCAAACCACATAAAACAACACTAACACGATGAATAAAACTAAAAGTCTATGAAAATTCTTCAAAACTTCTATAAACATTTGCATTTAAGGTCCGAATCATGTCAAACTAAGTCCGTTTCTTATCAAATTTGACAGATAACACATATAAATCATGTGAACCTGTACCGGGCTTCGGAACCATAATACGGGCCCGATATCACAGGTTTCACCTCAAATTTCATTTTCAAAAATCTTTATATTTTTCAGAAAATAATTTTCTTTAAAAATTCATTTCTCGGACTTGGGACCTCGGAATTCGATTCCGGGCATACGCCCAAGTCCTATGTTTCGTACGGACCCTCCGGGACCATCAAATCACGGGTCCGGATCCGGGTCCGTTTACAAAAAACGTTGAGTGAAGTCAACTTTATTCAAATTTCTAATACAAAATTGTCATTTTTATCAGTTTTTCACATAAAGGCTTCCCGGCTACACTCCCGGGATGCACACGCAAATCGAGGTGAGATAGAAGGAGGTTTTCACGACCTCGGAACACAGAATTAGATAAAACATACGGGATGACCCAAAGGGTCATCACATTGTCACTTTGTAACACACATGATATTCAATACAAGAACAAGAACATCCTCTGCTCTCTAACAAAAACATTCTCTACAATTGTTTCATTGATTAATTGCCTTTCATTTATTGTGTTCATTAGTTGTTCTTCGTTTATTACTTGTTATTAATCACAAATAGGCCATCTGTTGGGCCTTCAATATTGTTATATCACCCTCGGCAGCCCTTTGTCAGGCTCCTAAGCTCGACCTCGAGGCTCATCCCGACCGACCTCGAGACCAAGCTCTCCACTGCTCGGTTTGCATAATCTTGCTACTCTTCGCTCTTATTTCGTTTTACCACTACTCACTTAGCATCGACTGCCTAAACAACTGATATTAAAATAGATCACTTATTTTTAGAATCACATAATCAAATATAATTGTAATTACCATTTTCAAGGTAAACACTTATGACCCAAAGAAAACAGGATGTAAGTACCACACTGGTACTGAACCAGTATAATACTTGTTGTGTTTTATTCTGTTCTCTTTGTTTACTGTTATTCACATTTTGCACGAAATTTAGTCGACTAAAATCATCCTTAGTCAACTAAGTTAAATTGCTTCTATGTATACAAACATTATATCATATGCACTTCCTTCATCCTTTACAAAATCAAAAGCCTACAAATTAATATATCATGTTTGGATCGGAGTACAAGAAGAGAAAAGCAGTTTCCCTGCAAATCAAGAAAAAAATTTAGGGTGTATTTGGTAATTGATACGAAGGAAAATGTTTTCCATGAAAAATATTTTTCTAGAAAATGTTTTCATGAAAAGTGAGTGATTTATCACTTATTTTCTCTTATTTGGTTGGTGAGTGAACAACTTTTTCAGAAAATATTTTCTTGTGTATGGTTAGAGAGTCAAAAATATATTTTTATGCTACTCTCGTCACCCCCTGCCCCCAAGTCCCATGTTTCCTTGCACCCCCCTCCCCCCCCAAATACCCAACTTTTTCAGGACTCTATTATATTTTCAAGAATTCAATTCTTCTTCTAAAAACTCACATAAACCTAAAGGAACTAATGTGCTGCTTTATTTTTTTATGCAAAGTAACGTTGAAATTTTTTCTCCATAAACTAAACAGAAAATACTCTTGTTTTGGTTGAAAAAGAAAGTACTCTTTTTATAACATGAAAATAAAGTACTCATTTTATTAAAATAAAAGAAAATACTTTTTCTACATCATGAAAAGAAAATACTCATTTGTTGAATGAAAAAAAATATGTTTTTACGTAATGAAAAAAAATGCTTTTTGTTGAAAAGAAAGAAAATACTTATTTTTTCATCATGAAAAGAAAGTACTTTTTTTTGTTAAATTTTATATCATAAAAACTCATTTGTTGAAATAAAAAAAATCTATCTATAACATGAAAAGAAAGTATTATGAATAATATTTTCATTTAGGGTGGAGGCTGAGGGGTGGTTGGGTAGGTGGAGGTTGGGGTAGGGTTGGGGTTGGGTGGGGGTTGGTAGGGATGAGGAATATGGTGGGAAGGTTAAGAAGGAGTTTTGGAAAATATTTTCTCTTCTAAGAGAGGGGAAAACATTTTCCTCCAATTAGAGAAAAATAAGTTCATGAGAAAAATATTTTCCAAAACATTTAAGCCAACTAAACATGAAAAAACTAGAAAATATTTTCGAGAAAAACAAAAAATATTTTCCTTCGTACCAAATACACCCTTAGGCGTTTCTTTTGCGGTGGAACATATACATAATGTCCAGAATTTTACCAACTTTACCAAATGGAACCTTATGACAGCAAGAGCAAAATATCAATTGTTGGAAAAGCCACTTTCTTAGCTTTTTGGTGAGAATTTCGGTCAAAAGTATTTTTTTTTTGTGTCAAAAATATATATATTTTAAAAATTAAGGTGTTTGGCTAAATTTTTAGAAGAAGAAAAAAATATTTTTTGAGTTTTCGAGAAGCAAAAAGAGTTGTTTCTCTCCGAAATTACTTTTTCGAAAAGTATTTTTCATAAAATACACTTAATTAATTAGTTAGGCCAGCCAAATACTAGTTGATGTTCAATTGTACTTTTTAAATTAATTAGTCGAACGTAAAATGGCTCTCCCACCCAAAGTGCTTTCTTAAAAAAATACTTTTTAAAATAAATTAATTTTAGAAGTATGGTTAAACAGGCTAGTAGTGTAGGTATAAAATAAGCACGATCTTGTTTTAACTTTTTTTTCTTTGTATACATTTATTGTTTGAATTGGAAGCAATAATAAATTCAGTTGAACTTATATACTAGCCTTAGATCCATTTGCTGATTGATTGGTGATTTTAAAACTAGCCTAAATATTATTTCCTTTTCATAGCCTTAGATCATATACTAGCAATATGATTGGTAGAAGATGCAAGAGCTAGTTTTAATTTGGTTTGGAAAGCCAGTACATGGTGGTCCTGACTCCATGATGCTGATGAAAGCTATGAGTAATATTAAAGTGGAATACCATCAATGGAAAATACAAGATTACAAAGACAGAACAAATTATTTATCTCCTATATTATTGAAACAATAATGTAATGGGTCGTTTGATAGGGTGTATAAGAATAGTATTGAATAAGGTGTATTAATAATATTGAGATTAATAAAGTTAGCATTAATAATACCAAAATGACCTTTAAGGGCTCGTTTGGTAGGAGGGATAAGGGATGATTAATACCAAGATTAAATCTGAGATGAATTTATCCCACATTTTGGTTGAGACGATAAAATTACGGTATAACTAATCCCGGAATTGTAGAATTATTTTTATGCCTATGAGAACGTGAGATAACAATCTCGAGATAATTAATTCTGAGATAATTTGTTTCCCAACTATCAACCTCTAAGACAACTAGTTGTACTGCAGACATACATTGTCGCAGATTCTCTAGCAAAACAATGCTAACTACTCATTCTCCTTCAATCTATTCTTTATCATATATGACTTTTTATTTTTTAGCAAAGATTTCGGAGTTGAAGTTCATTTTAACTCAAATCACAATTTCTGATCATGATTGAAGAGGCAAACGTAGAACGTTCGAAAGTTTAAGAATAAAATGAACTACATCTTAACCTAGAAGTCTTTAAGCTATATATTATTGATAATATCCTGTGTTTTTATAGAAGAATCATGCTAGAAAGAGAACTGAAAGAATCATGCTCGTGAGCAGTAGCTAGCGGAGGCAGGATTTTTACTAAAAGGGTTCCAATACGAAAAGTAAAAAATTAAAAGAGATTGTGGCCAATGAAAATTGAACCAACAATCTCACGAAAATTTTAAATCTCCTTAATCATTGAGCTATGTCAAAGAAATTTAAAATATAATATATAGAGGTACAAAATATATTTTGTCTTATATGAATGGTGTAATTTTCCGACAAAAAAGGTTGAGATAAACCTCCTTTATCCCCTAATTCTGCCCCTGCTCATGAGCGGTCAAGTAGTGGCTGTAAGCTTGAAGGCTTTTGTCATATTCGAGTGAGGATGGGAATAAGTAGAAAAGGAAATAATTTAGGTTTTTAAACAATTGGGCCAATGCTTATTCAGTTAGTTCTTGAATAGATATCTAAGATTCAATCTCCGACAAGACTAGCCATTATATTAGAGGAGAAAATAGTCTCTTTGGACCACCAGAACCGTTGAACGTAATGATCCATTAATCTGTATTACGTGAAAAAAATCCACTTGTTCTTTACTATTATATGGTACGAATATATTAATTTATATAATATAAAGAAGAACTGTTGTACGGTGCGATTAAAAATATAATCAATAACAATATAGTTGACAAAAGCAACATCTGTTTTGTCTGTATATGGATTATTTCTTTTCTGAAGAAAATGGAGTGAGGAGTGGAAAACAGACAAAAGACAGATAGGAAATAAGATTTCCTAGTAATTAAGTTGATGTCATTAGAATCTTATCAAAAACCATAGAAAGGAAAAAATAAAAAATAGAGTGAGAATATAGAGTACGTATAGAGGTATATACTAGATTGTTGTGTGAGACCACTTAGAGTGAATATTTGAGTTCAACCCTATATATAATTCTCTTGTGATTCTAATTAATTAATCTCCTTGCAAAATAAATGAGACAGAGTAATATTGCATTATTAGTGATGCATAAAATCCTCCCGACCCATATTATCAATTACATATCATTTTTTTTCTGGAAATTACCCACCTGAACTTTTTTCCCCCAGAATTTTTTTAACCTTATACGCTTAATTAAACCCGACCCCTATTTATAATACAATCGGTGTATACACACGCTAATGAGTTTCACTCAATTTACTTTTATTTTATCAGTTCCTTTTTATTTTTAACTAGGGCCCCTAAGTTATTCATTCTTTCTTTCTTTTCATACTCTCCCCTCTTCTACGACTGAAACCAAATTCCCAATCCCCCTCTTTGCTTCCTTCGAGAAAATCACTCCAACTATAATTTTCTCTTTATTCTATTGCAAATTTGGCTCTTATAGAATGTAAAGATTATGTCTTCATTGCCCATACAATGTCTACAAGTTGGTATTTATCATTTTATAACCCTAATATCTCATAGATAAATTAAATTGGGGAAGAAATTTCAAACTCTAAAATAAAAATGTAAATTCGAATTGACAAAAGATTAGTAATTATAGTCTATAAATTTGAACTCACCTCTTAAACAATGGCGGATACTTTACGTTTGGGAGGAGTAATAAAATAACGAGTTCAAATAAAAAAGCTGAGTTTTACGTTTGGGATCCTTTCATATGGCTTAATTTGCATAACACGTGGAGATTATATAGCAGACGGACCTTTCAAATTTAGTCATTATGCGCTCGTGTAGCCACACTCAGGTTTAATTAAACGTATAATGTTAAAGAAATTCTGGAAAAAAAAAGTTCAGGAGGATAATACAACCCACCAAAAAAAGTGTGTAATTGATAATATGATCATAGGTATGCACTATCCCTTCAATTTTATAAAGTAAATGGTACTATATACTTTTCGTTAAACAAACTTGTTGCTTATTTCATCATTTTTGTAATAGGCCGATGAAATGAAAACTGATGAACAGCTCAGTTGTTTCCTTGTATCTTACACTAGTGTTCGAATTTGACAAAGCTCCACATTCAAATACAACTAGGGTGGAGCTAGGGGACAGAAGACGTTCATCCGAATATTCTTTTCGAAAAATTACACTTTATAAAAATGTTGAATCGCCACGTTCATCCGAATATATATATATATATATATATATATATTAAATATTGAATCTCTTTAATTTCTTCGTGTATTTTTTTTTATTTTTTATTTTCTTGCTAAAAAATTCTAGCTGCATACACCATAAAATAGTAAAAATGAATTTTTGTAAGGAAAAAGAGAAATGCAAAAACATTTAAAGGATTAAAAACTTGAAGCCAAATCGAAAGGTCAAAAACCCTAAGTTAGCATGTCCAATATCCAGGGAGATAAACACATACAAAGGGAATGGAATCCTTAAACACATGAGAGAGGGTACTATAAGTATATTCTATCATGATTTTAATTACTAATTATTTAATCAATAGGAAATTAACAGGTAAGAGACAACCACAAGAAGACCAAATAAACTATTCCTCAAAGTGTGGAATCCCTATAAGACAAGTCAAATCCCAAGATGCAACGTTCATAGAAGAAGCAGCTCCACTTGTTTTGAATTTTTAAACCTGGCATATTTAAATTTTGACGTTAATCTAATACAAATTAATTTATTAATGAATAGTGATTTGCGCTATCCTCATGAGAAACATAAGTATGTCTTTTCTTTTGATCTGGCATTATTTATAATCGAATCTCAATCTCAAAGCTAAACAAAACATAATTGATTTATAGTTCCGACAACCTTTGATAACATACATCGGCATTGAACTTATTAATTAATAAAGAATCGCATCATTTTCTGATTTAACTTATTGTTAATATGATTAAACCATGCTTAATTTGTAAGCGAGTAATTAAATATTTATAGAGAGTCTGGTAGGTGTTTGTATACCAGCAAAACTGAGGCTAATGAGCACCCTGATTCCCCCGTGAGGCAAACGAAGCAAGGACATGACTGTAAGGAAGCGAAATCGAAGCCAGGAGCATTTCGTATCAAGGCCAAGAAAAATACCTGCCTTCGGAGCAATCAAGAACACGCCACTGGGTCCGGTTCGAGTTCCAAGACCACGGAGAACATTATTAGACGACTGCACACGATTAACTAAGGGCCGTGATATCCGCGTTCAACCGGATATCACGGCGTGAATCTCGATTTGTATCAGCAGCAGATCAATGATTAGTGAAAAGGAAGATTTTTACCTTTCTTAGAATTGTACTTAGGGTAAAAATCCCCTACTATATAAAGAGGAAGCTGATTATTCAATAGGTACACTGTAACACACATATCAATACAATATACATCTATTTTTCTCTGTTTCTAAAAGTTATTGTTTAGGTTCATAAGTTCTTCTTAAGCATTGGTTCGAAAGCGAAGACGAGCTTCTTGTTAAGCCTTTAACCGAGTCCGGGTTCACTATCATCACTAGGTTTGGTAGTTTGTTCTGTTATTTATTTGCTTATTTTACGTCATTTATCACTTGTATTGAATTAGTCCATATATGCTTAAAACCACGTATAAATTCAGTTGTTATCTATTTTTAAGGATAAACAGTTTGGCGCTCCAACATGGGTATAAGAATAATAGTGGTAATTTGATACAAATTTTCATAACACACTCTTTTCTTACGCTTGTGTTTTGAGATTTTAATTTCCGGTCAACTTAAGAATGTCAAACTCTCAATATGCTCATTTGAATGCTGATGCTGAATCTGGCCACCATGGTGAAAACAACAATATAGTATCTAGCAATGAGTTGCCCCATGTTGACCCCAACAGAGTCCTAGTTGCGGACCCTATCGATGCCAACTCACATGTGGCCATCGATGCAAACCTGTCGACCGACCTCGAGAATAATACTTATTTTTGCCTCTCAAAGCATCGAGCCAAAGGGATATTCCTATTCAGGGACTATCGAGCCCGAGGCCTACCCCTACCTAAGCCTAAGGGCTATCCCTATTCAGGGACTATCGAGCCCAAGGGCTACCGCTACCCGAGCCTAATGGCTATCCCTAGACTATTGAGCCCAAGGTCTACGCCTACCCGAGCCTAAGGTCTATCCCTATTCGGGGACTATCGAGCCCAAGGGTTAGTCTGAAATTAGTTTGGGCAACTCGGGCTACCAAATCCCCGAGGCACAAAACCCATTAGGCAGTGCTTAAACCTAAAAGGCTATGACCACCCTAAAAAATGGTTCGGAGACATTCGAAGCCTATGCGTAATCAAAACATAAGGCCTTCAATATAAGTTCAAAACTTACCAAAATGTTACCCTCGGAAAAAACATCGTCGTAAATCACTTAATCATATTGGGAAAACTTCCGATCACTCCGAGTTTTCAAAGCTTCGAGTAAATAAAAATTGTATCGAGGTCAGGCTCTGTTCGGACCTCCGAAAATAAATAACTTATTACTACATTTGATTCTATGCTAAGGCATTAGAAATATTTGCAAGAATAGAAATTATGAAAAGATGCTAAAAAAGTATAGACTCGAAATTTCCAAAAAGAAAAATTTTATATATTCCGGAATGTCTTTACAAAGGCCCAACAAAATAGCCTCAAAATAAACATATATATATATATATATATATACAAAACATAAAACAAAAACAAAAAAAATTCTAAGGCATTCATGCCTGATCTTTGGGGGGGAGGGGGGGGGGGGGGTTT